>QOCX01000193.1:88622-119176 GCA_005959815.1 Sarcophaga bullata | reverse complement strand
AAAATTTTTATAGAATTTTTAAATTATACCATTTATCGATTTATCGATAACAAAAATATTATGTAGAAAATCTATCAATCAATATTAATATATCAAAAAATATGTTAATAACACGAAATTCCAAACAACAAATTATTGATACCAATATCTTACACGTAAACATACAAAAAAAGTATCGATAAATTACATTTTTATAAAAAAAAAATAAATCGATAATATAAATTAGATAAAATCTATTGGAATACATTTTCATCTTAAATCGTTAGCATTACTTTTCATTGAAAATTTATCGATAACTGTATAACCCTCACTAAATACATTACTTTAAACATGTATTCAATGGAAGAGGTATACATAAAGAATAAATTTGTTTTCTGTAAAGAATTAAAGGTTAACATAATTTACAATAATTTATCAATTACATAAATTGTTGAATTTATGATCAAACAATCAAAGTTTTCATATTTTTCATTTTAAAACTTTATCGAAATTTATCGATATTATTAGTTTATATATACAATTGGACATAATTTCTATAGAAATTAACTTTCTATAGAAAATATAGATATGGTATATCAAATAATTATGAAAACCATTAATTTTTGAAAAAAAAGATTTATCGATAACTTGAATTTCAAAATAAAATTTATCAATAACATGCATTTTACAAATTGTAACTGCCATTTAATATAACGAACGTTGACAATACATTAATTTAATACAGAAAAATATATCGATAACTTTAGTTTGTACACATAATTTAATGATCTCTTACATAAAGGGCAACAATATTTACAGAAAAAAATTCTTAATAATAATAAATGCCTATAAAAATGATAACATATAGACATTTGGTAAGGAAATTTATCGATAACAGATATAAGTTCTTCCACTCTTCAACTTAATAAATTTGCGAAAAATTCTATTCACAAAAAGACATTTCCTAAGGACTTTAATCATAATAATACCTCTTTTTACAAGAAAATTTGAAATTTGAAATTTAAAAGAAACTGCATCGATATATTGCCTATATTGGATTAATAAAACGCCAATTTTGAAAACTGACCGATAATAAAAATTTTCTTTTTATATCTCCATATTGGTACTAAAAATTTCATTATAATTTCTTTCCGATAGCTTTAACTCAGTACTAAGATTTAATCGATAATTATGGATAAATATCAAGTCCTTCTAAGACCAACTGAAAGTGAATTTATAATAAAATCGGTTAGTTCATGCTATCGTTTGTGTCATGGAACATGTATCTTGTTACTATTCCCTATCACCCTAAGTCCAATTTTGCTATTTTAGGTAAGTCCAATTTTGCTATTTTAGGAAAATATTTCGGCTATCATTCTCCGTTGACTGTAACCGATTGCGATTTTCATTGTTCTTAAAAAGTACGGCATACGAACTGCATTAAAAGGCAAATTTTTCATTTCACTTGAACTACATTGGCTGACCTTGACATCAAATTCTGTTTTTCAAGTACCTTATCAGCCAAAAATGAACTTCGTGGCTGAAGAAAATTTTTTGAATAAAAACTGTTTTCTCATACAGAATGAAATTCGATAACAAAATTCAATTATTTTCAGGCTTTGTTCGTTTGTATATCTATTCATGCCGTTGTTATATGTTACGAATATTTTTGATACAAAAAAAATTACATTGAAAGGCCACATAACATGAGGTGGCCCGTTACTTTATCTGTGTAATTATCGATAATAATCCAAAACAATTTTGAATGTTATCGAAATTCAAAACCAAAAAAATAATGACATTTTTCCATTAAATTTATGCAAAAGAAAACAATTTCTAATGTCCTTCTCTGTAAAACATTGTTATCGATAATTTTTGTAAAACATTTTCAATTCGATTAATCGTTTATATGTTTACAGTTTTTCTAAAATACTATGAATATTTAATAAGGCTTTCATAACCGCTTTACCCCTTTTTGCCCATAGTAGAGAGAGAAAGAACAAATTATGTCTGCCATTGCTATCAGTGTGAACACACCTGAGCGTGTTGTCATCTTTACACTACATTAACCTTGAATATGTTTTTGTTTTCGATTTGTTTTTTTTTTAATTCTTTTCCTTTGTTTTTCTTTTTTTTTTTTATTAGCAAAAGGTGTTAAAAATAACAACAACAAGAAAAATGTGTAGTCTGAGATAACAAGACAACAGCAACAACAACTACAATAGAAACTATAAAACATTTTTGCACACAATAAATAAATTGAATTTAAATAGTTTGTTAGCAGACGTTTTTAATGGGTTAAAGAGAATTTTTTCACCTTAATTTTTAATTAAAATTAGAATGAAAATTCAAAAGAACACACATCACCATACACCACCCCCAATGAACACCTGATTTTCACGTTGATGTGAACGTAACCGCTGATGTTTGTCTAAAAGTTGATGGGCGATTAAATCAGTTTCTTTTTTTTTCATTTAATTTTATCACATAATAAATAAATAGTATATACGTACGTACATATATATACCTAATTCTGCCGATTCAACAATCATCTATAATTAGCCTGATACACACACACACACGAACACATAGAACACTTTGTTAAGAATGTTGTGAAAAAAAAAATTTTTTTTTTTGTCGATTTTCTAAAATTTTTTGCTATGAAATGAAAATCTATTGTGATCCATATGTGTTGTGAATAATTTTTATATGCGAAATATTTGTGTGTGTTTATTTTTCATAAAAGTGATCATGAAAATCTAAACAAATTAATTTCGCCAAAATCCTAACGCCCCAAAGAAATATTTTCAGAAAAAAAATTGTTTTTTTTTCCTCTGTTTTCTTCGTAGAATTTTCCGTTTTAATTCTACCCAGACCCCCGTTCATGCACACACGTAATGCCGTACATATTTGCCATATTGAAAGCAATTTAAAATCTTGATGATGATTCATAAGCGACTATAAATCATTCAATTTTCTTAAAATGATTTCAAGTGCCATACACAGTGCCAGCACAGTCATTGCCATATAAAGTGATTAAAAAAAATTTTTCGATTATGAAAATAAATTTAAAGGGCAGTTCTTTCAATTCTGTAGCAAATTATTCTAAAAAAAAATTCACATCTTACGTCTTACGTCTTACGTCTTCCTCTATTTTTAACAGACGTAATGCGATCAATAAATTCTAAAAGAAAAAAAAATCAATTTAAAGCAATAAATTTTAATCGCGTATATGTCTTGATATCGATAACAAATTTTTGCTGGCAAAATCTCTATGAAATAAATTTTATTAAAAATAGTAATCTTCTTAAAGATCGAGTTACGAATTCGCAATAGATGGCTCCAAAAACGTAATATCTTCGGTAATATTAATTGCATCAGGCTGTTCGATAGCACGTTTAAACGATAACATTTTATGCTTCATTCTGCTTCAGGCTGAAAGAACATCATAACATAATTAATCATTACAACCCTTCAGTCAGGATTATGATCTAACTTCTCTCGGCACGTATTTTGTGTGTATTAATGGAACCTACAGTTTAAAGTCGACTCCGAACGACAGATTTTTTTGAGAAACTTATCATGGCAATTTCTTATTTCTTCAAGAAATCTGCTGAGAGGAAGACCCTAAAGAAATATTTGTTCATATTTTGCTTTATTGGAGATGTCTGTACTCGGGTTTGAATCGTGGCCCTACGCCTAGAATGGCTTTATTAGGTTAGGTTACGTTTAATTGAGCAGAACTTACTTAGATTCTATAAGGGTCCCATTGTAACACTGCTTTTACCTACATCATCAAATAATTACAACTTCTGGTTGGTATCTCTCAGTCCATCCCGAATTCTATTTTCTGTGCTTTTGACTAGGCACGTTTTCTTAATAAATTCTGAATCCCCTAGAATGAGAGAACATATGTTCCTTGGTCTCCTTCTCATCTTGGTCTTTAAACCTTCTGCAGAAGTAATTTTAATGTACTCCCAATCTCTGGTTATGTACACTCAGACAGCAATGTTTTATATCCATATTGGGCCCAGTTCTATCTGGATTCTTTGCAATTGTGACCATTTGCATGTTTTCATTATAAATTGTGAATCCTCAAGAATTCTACTTCTTAGGTTTCCAAGGGGGTGAACAATCACAAAAAATATGTACCGTGGGATTACTAGGTCGTTATAGCTTCTATAGAAGTCGTTATAATATATGCCCAGAATCCGAGCATATGCACCCTGAGATCAATGTCTTATATCCATATCAGGCCCAGATCTGTATGGTTTCTCTGCAAATGTGGCCACTTGTATGTTTCATTATAAATTCTGGATCCTTAAGAATTCTCTATCTTGGGATGCCAAGTGCAATTGCGTTCATGATTCCGTCTAGACTTTGCAAAATTAATGAAATATATTTGACTCCATTTGCTTGCTCCTATGTAAAGAAATGCCAATCTCATATCTTAATTCAACTGATTTGTCCATGGTCCCACCGTTTGCAGCCCCTTCGCCTTTGTTGTTACCTTCAATACCCCTTGCCTAGGAATCTAAGAACCTATTGAATATCTCGCTACCTCTTCTTGCGATAACCGACATTTTTGAACAATCTTAAATGTGCTGTACACGTTATCTAGGGACTTAATAACCGCTTTAGTCATATTTATTAGACATGAGGAAACGGTTCAAACTTCAGGTCAGACCTTTTGATCAAAACGAATCAAATCATCATCATCATCAGACTTCTGACAAAACAAAACCAGAGTAAATAAAAATTGTCATGAAAAAGTTTCCCAAAAAATCTGTCATTCGGAGTCGACTTTAAACTGTAGGTCTCGCCACTCATGTATTAATTAACGCACACAGCATAATTGATGTGAGAAGCTAGGTTGTAATCCTGACTGAAGAGTTGTAATGACAGATTAGGTATGTGAAAATGCATATATCATCCATACAATATTGTTTGATATCGGATTCGCACAGCGGCAATCCTTATAGGCATTATTTGGACCTGAAGTAATCGGTTAGTACTAAAGACAATCTAAGATTCAGTTGTTCGGAAAGGATTTCTCCATCGACTTGGTTGCCGAACACATTATTCTGTGAAAGCTTAGTTAAAATTCGTTATATTACCGCCATATTTTCATATTCTATTAAGTTGGATTCACCCAACATTTTGTTCCGAAACAATTTCAGTTTTTTGAGAGTTCTGAAACGATTCACCCACTTCAAACAATTATTTTGGAAAAACAAGGCTACCATATGTTTGTAAACGACGTGTTAGTTTTACTATTTTATTCAATTTTGCCTATAAAATTGAAGAATCTGGCAGCACTGTCCAATTGTTTCGAAAAAAAAAATTAAAATTAAACCAATTCAAGCTGAAATTGTTCCGAAGCAAATTAACTCTCTTCCCCTCTCTCTCTCTCTCTCCATATAAAAAAAATTGTTTTATTTTGAAACCATAGGTGAATCCGAATCCATCTAACATTACAACTTCTAATATTGCAATTTATAATATTGATGATCTTGTGTACAGTATGCTGTGTATTCAGAAACGCACATACACAAATAGAATTCTATTTAAGTGTTGCGATCAACATCAAGAATGTGTAAGAGTTTTGTCATCAACAATCGTTTATTTACTTAATTATATAGTCCTTCATAATTCTCATTTAGTTTAATACTATTTAAGAATAACTAAAATAAATTATCTTCGGAGGGTGGGCGGTGGTGGCAATACCTAAAACTTCTTTCTCCATAAATGGACTACAATTCCAATCAAGTGTGATGTTCCCATTCAATCTCTCAATTCTCTACAACATCTATCTTCCTCCTTTGACAAGTGACTAAGTCCCAATTTAAATCCAATGTCGTGCAAAGTTAAAAGATTAGAATGCACTGTAGGCTACGGAAAAAAATTTCTGAAATTTTACAGAGAAGATACTGTAACTAGAAAACCAGCAACAAAATGTTTTTTTCGTTCTTCAAATTTGTCAATATTTATTATTTCATGAATATTAGTTAGTGGAGCTTACTTTTTTAATGCACTGTACTATGTAAACTCATTGTCTTGCTGCTCAGCATGTAATTTGTTGTGATACAATGAATGTCAAGTTTAATTTAATTTTTTTTTTTTAACAACTCAGAGCACAAATGAATTTTAATTCAAAAATTCTTCTATGCTTTATTTATTAAAAATAAACTGTAGTTGGGAATACTAAAAACAAATTACTGAATTAATTAATTTAAATTTTAAATTATATAATAGACCCGTTAGGGGTTTTTCTAAAGTCAAGAGTTTAGGGGAATACACAAAATACCACAGCGGTCCTCAAAGGCCACGTAAGCCAAACCATTGGTCAATTTTAGCCTGATATATATGCCAGAATCATAGAAAATTCAATATTTCGAAGGCATTTCTCCCAGAAAAACCGTGCGGGCATTTGAAGGATGTTATATTCCCTATACAGCAATAGGTCTGTCAAACTATTAACCAAATTTCGATAATATCCAACACAAACTTATGCAATCCCTGCTTTGGCAACTTGTGAATGTGATTGATAGAATTCGGTCAGTACAATGCTTAATTGTGCTTTAGTAATCACCTACCAACCTAAACCTAACCTAAAAAATACAATTTTTGTTTTCTTTAAAATTAAGGGATAGTAAACGCTGAAAAAAGACCCTGCTTAAGCGAAATAAAAACTATTATTTCAGACATTTATAATCCTATACTTAAAATATCAAATATTGAAATCGATAACACTTTTCAAATGAATTTCAAATAATTATCGGTTTATGAACATGTCACAATGTGACAGGCGGCGGTGTTTTCATAAAAACAAAGCTTCAAAGAGCGCAATAATAATTCAAAATGAATTAGTTTTTACCTTATTTATCGATTTTATTTATAATAATGAAAGACAATACCGATAATTAACCGATTTAAATGTTTTCCGCCATAAATAGCAAATAATGAAATAAATATTTACGGTGGGGGTGGGGGGGGGCGTAAAGAGTAACAAAAGGGAGAGTGTCAATTTAACAATTAACAATTGTGAATGTCAATGTCATTGCAACCGAACCTTGTTTCTAAAGATTGAAACGTGAAAATATCATTCAAGTGTGCAGTTTGTATTGCTTTAAACAAGCTAAATTAATCGATGATAGTGGGCGCGTCTTAAGTGAATACATTTTCCTATAGAAAACATGACATATCAACATTTATTTAAAATAAATAAGGATATTCAATTACAAAAAAATATGTCCTAAAGCAATAAAAATATTTTTTTAAATTCAAAAAAAAAAACCGTTTTCTTTAAAACCACAAATTTTTGTTTTGGAATTAAATTCCAAATGTGGTCTTATGTAAGTGAATATCCATATTAATTATGTATGTGCTTGTTGTTTGCATTTTATAACCAGCTTGTAATCGATAATCAATCAAGAATGAAATAAAACAGCTTTTGAAAGAAAACAATTGTTTAGGAAATGCGCATTAAATGATAATAAAAACAAACAAGGAAAAAACACAACCAAATATAGACAATAAAAATAAACATAATAGTCTTGTTTTAATTAAATGAAATTAAATTAAATTCAATTCAATTGTCTTTAGTTATTATTTGCATTTGTTTAATTTTAGAACGATTAAAGCAACTCGAAAGGCGTTTAAAATTTTCAACTTTTTTAAACAATTTTTAATTAAAATGTTTTAATGACTATAATACGAATAAAATTGTATAATAATGTTCCTAAATCTGACCTTTTGTTTTCCTTTTTATTCCAACAATGTAACAAAAAGAAATATTTCCGAATAAAATTTAAAAAAAAATGTTGCCCTCAATAAGTGCAAAAATGTTGCCCTTAATAAGTGCAAAAATGTTGCCCTCAATAAATGCCATTCGAAGTGACATTGAAAGACAGCTACCATTTTGGTCATAATTCTTCTTTGGCATAAGCTCTTTAACAATGATGTTTTCATGTGATAATAACATCAAGTAGCATTTAAATTATTGGTCCCAGGATGATATATTCAGAGACCAAAGAGCAATGCGCTAGTATGTTCTAATCAAAAGTCTTTGCTATCGAAAAATGTGCTCAATTCAACTTGGACAGGAGATACAAAAGAATGAACATAGCACTCGGCTCTTATAAGGTTAAATCGAAGATAGTATAAGATTGTCTAGATAAGCTGGATCAGTAAGGTAGACAAAATAAGGTTACCTTCTGCCATGTCCCGAATTATGTGGAAATTTTCGTCAATGAACAAGCAAACGCTTTTGATGGAATCAGAACTTATCTGTGGAGTGGAAGCGGATGGAAAGCTATGCTCATCGAAACGGCTCTTCTCAAACCAAGTGGGCTTGAATCAAACAAAAATTTTATTGGAAAATCTCAATCATGCAGTGGACTAATCAGCTCTAACCTGAGGTTAGCAAACGGCATTTTAACAGGGTAATTATTTAGAATGGAGGGTTGCTGCGAGCCCAACAATTAGATTCTGTTACGATAAGAACAATTAACGGATGAGAAGACATTCTTGGAACCTGTATTGTAATGTTAATGAATCCCAAACGAAAACACGTCTCTGCATATCAGTTGCTAGTTAAGGAATTGTATTTGTCATGGCAATAGGCTTATAGAAGAGGAAGTAAAATAGATCGTCACTATACTAAGGTGCCTTTTTGCCGCATCTGGTTAATAAAACTGAAAAAACAGGAATACAGGCAGGTGCTTTAAGGCAGCCTATATTTCTTAGACAAAATATTTCGATAACTGTCAGTTTTTAGGGAGGAACTATCAGTAACATTTTATTCTAAAAGTCAAAGGTTATAAGACCAAGTGATGCAAAAAAAAAATATGTTTAATAGTCATGTTATATCAATTATTATCGATAACTTTGAGTGTGTTGAATGTTATCTGTTTAAAAAATATAAAATCTACTCGTTATCGATAACAAATTTTATTTTCTCTTTAAATTTCGGAAAATCTTTTTCCATAGAGATTGATAGTGCCTATTAAACTTCACTTTTTTTTTTTTGTTTTCTTGAGTCTATCACTTTCAATTGTAGACTTATGTTTGCTGGGCCAATAAATTTGTCTAATGCACTTTTAAATTTCGAAACAAAAAAATATAAAAAAAAAATTGTTGCTCCACTGACCAACATTTTCCAAAGAAATCAACAAAAAATTAAAAAAAAAATTGCTGCAACCAGTATTGCTGTTGCTGTTATAAATAAAATTTACATAAACAAGTACCCTGTACGTTTTAACGAAGGCCTGTGATGTACGAGGGACAAGAAAAAAAATAAAAAATAAAGAAACAAGAACCTTAACTCGATAAGTGAATAAACTTGTTAACCTACATACGAGTATTCATATGTTATTGTTGTTTTTGTTAGTGTTGCTATTTAAGGGCCCCAATAGAGTTGACTTACTCTCATTGCTTTTATAACTGATTTACCTGGTCGACGACAACAACATGCACCATTACGAACAACATTGTTGTACAACTTTTTGTGTAATCGGAAATAATGGAAAATTATTTAATACCGTATACGAACTGTTTGCGATAACAGTGGCAACACATCGAAATGGATCGATTTGTTAAAAGAAAATAGGACAAATGGGTTAAGGGATCTTGATTTTTGAAAGATTTTGAAGAGAAAAAACCATTATCAATTTGGTAGTTTGTTCTAATAAGTGTGAAAACTAAGGTTAAAGGGGCTTTTAGTAAGAGCTTTCTATTTTTAAATTTAAATAAAATAAAGTATGTTTGAGATGTTATCGAAATTTTTCATTTGTTTGAAAGACCTATTGAAGCCACTATGGCGGGACCTTTGCCACTATAGCGGACCAAGCTTAACCAGCTTAAAGTCGACTTCTAACTACAGATTTTTGAGAAACTTTTTCATGGCAATTTCATTTACTCTCAGAATTTTTGCCAGAAAACTATCGAGAGGTAGTTGCCGAAGAAATATTTTTTCTGCAGGCTACCTACCAGGCTACCACGACTACATATAAATATAACATCCTTCAAATGCTCGCCAAGGCATCTCTGGGAAGAGCGCATTCGAAATTTCGAATTTTACATGGCCTTTGCGCATAAATAAAGGATGAACGTTGGTGTGGGTTATGATGGATTTAAGCATCTTTGTGGTTTATGGCTTAACAAGAAGACACCTTAAGAAAAAGTCTAAAGGGATCAAATCACACGATCTCGGTAACCAGTTCACATTATCTTTAGATGACATGATCACACCTTTAAATCGCTGGTACAGAATATCCAATGTAACATGAATTGTGTCACCTATTGCTACGTACTATCGAAACCACTTGTCGTTGGTGCCCAAATTAAATTAAATTCATGCCAATAGATGTTGATACTCATCAACTTATAGTGCTCGCTGTTCGTAGTTCTGACTTGGCCGACGTCATTTTCAAAGAATTATGGTTCGATGACGCTGCAAGCCAAAAATCTACACCAAACAGTGACTTTTTGGAATGTATTAAACGATCTTGGAGCTCATGTGGAATGGGGTATCGTCCCAAATTCGACAATTTTGTTTATTATCCGGAAGTAATCCTCATTGCTAAAAATGCTTTTTCGATTACATTCAGTTGCCAATTGCTCGAGATCTTATTCGACGAATACACATTGTCTATGATCATTTACGTTATGTTTCTGGTGATTTGGCAAAACAAACTGAATAAAGGAAAGCTGATTTGACTAATGTGGCTACAATAAGATGACAGTTATTAGCTGTCAAAGATCGGAATTTGCTATTAGAGGACTCAAGGCGTATTTGAGTGTGTTTTAAAAAGCAAGAAACGGACACACTTACTAACCTACTTAAAATTGTTATTATAACTCTTTATTCTAGATTACAACCTAGCTTGGCATGCCATCCATGTTGTGTTTGTTAATTTAATGCATGAGTGACAGGAGTTATATTTTAAAATCGACTCTGAATGACAGGGTAACCTCTTATGGCAATTTTGTTTATTTTTAAAGTTTGTCAGAATACTATTGACAAAAAGTAATCGGAAAATATTATTTCCTTTTCTATTTCATTTTAAGCTGAGGTTTGAACTCAAGAGCTCTCGCCTAGTAAGCTAACATATACTGCTTATTAGACTAAGGCTACCATACAAATGGACTTTTACAGTCCGAAAAGAAATTTTTAATATTTAGACATTCAGAAATTTAAAAAAAAGGATTTAAAAAAGTACTCAATTTTAAAAGAAAAGTTCCCAAAAAGGTACCTTAACAGGCATGAAAGGACAATTTCCCTTTTCAATAGGTTTTATTGTAAAACAACTTCATTCAAGGCAAGTAAGGAAAATTACCAAGTAAGGAAAATTGTATTAAAACCTCATTTTAAAAATGTATATGGACACAGAACAAACACTTTTATACCTCCATGTATGTATGTACATGTATGTATGTCTTGAGATAAGTATTTATGGATTTAGTAACGGTAACGAGTTTTCATAAAACAAATGCTCTACTGTTAGACATTAAATACAATATTTGATTTGCATATTCAACTCAAAATACAATATTATGACAGGGTGGTTCAAAGTATTTGACACACAAATTGGATATGAAAGAAAAACAATGGCATATGAAATGTTTTAAAATTTTATGAGTCACTGCGAGTATCACAAAAAAAAATTTTAAATCAAATTCGAATGCTTTAATCATTCCAAATAAGAACATGAAAGAAAACCTTGTTTTTTCGCTAATCAACTACAACAGTTTCTCAATGATGAATTTAATTCAGAGGGAAATTAATTTCATTAATTACATAATTTGTATACTTTTTAATGAAATGTCATTCAAAATGTTTTGAAGACAATTTATTTTGATATTTAAAGCAGAAAAGAAATCAACATTCTGACATTGACATTATTTTTCTGCAACTTTTTTCAATTTTTTTTTTTATTGCGATGGCATGTCATGTTTTGTAATGAATAAACAACAAAAAAAAAATTATTTACCATTTACGAATATATTTTGGTGAACCAGCCACGACGATTACAATTATTTATGAAAGATGAAAAAAATTTTTTTTTAAAGAAATGTTGAAGAAAAAAACTAATAAATATGCAAACGATTCTCATAAGGATATTATACATACGTACGCATTAGGGAGGTAACAAATCAAAACACATGAAAAATAAAGAGAAAAACGGAAAGTGCCTTTAGTAAAAAAAAGTACCTCGTAATATACAAATGTAAGAAGGGAAATTAAAAAAAATAACAACCCTAAAAAAGTACCAAAAAAGTACCTATATATATATATAAAAAAAAGTCCCAAAAAGATATCTAACAAGGATGTTTTGAAGAGAAAAAGCAAGTAAAATATAATTGAAATAACTTAATGCATTTGAAAGTATTAAATTCATTAAAAGTACCAAAAAAAATTATTTTAAAATGTAACCAAAAATTGGTCAAAAACGAATCAGCAAAGCAAACCTAAAAAAGTACCTTAAAAGTACCTTAAAAAAAGAAACGCCTTAAAAGTACCAAAAATGTATCTTAAGGTGTAAAAAAAAATATTTAAAAAAAATTCCTTAAGTTCAAAGTACCAAAAAAATACCTTAAAAGAATCACAAAAACTTTAAAAGGACCAAAAATGTACCCTAAATGTTACAAAAAATTACTTTAAAAGAAGCCATTTGGCAAACGCATTAAAAGTACCTTCAAATATCACAAAAAATTACTTGAAAAGGGTCCATTAGGTAAACGCATCAAAAGTACCAAAAAAGTACCTTCAAATATTACAAAAAATTACTTTAAAAGAAGCCATTAGGCAAACGCATTAAAAGTACCAAAAAAGTACCTTCAAATATTACAAAAAATTACTTAAAAAGAATTCATTAGGCAAGCGCATTAAAAGTACCAAAAAAGTACCTTCAAATATTACAAAAAATTACTTAAAAAGAATCCGTTGAGCAAACGTTTTAGAAGAACTAAAAAAGCGGAGACTTTGTACTTTCTTTAAAAATTCTGTCAGCCATAGTCTCTGAAAGATTTCTTTTCTAGACGTTCGATCTATGATTTTAACTTTTGAGTCTAACGGTTTGGCTTACGGAAAGGATAACTAATCAGTTGAAGTATTAAATTTTGACATTTCATAACTAGAACATCCAGAGCTGTCGATTCCAACAATTTTTACGATTATTTTATGTCAATACACGGAGACTGGCAAGTGTTGGAATAACTGAGGCAATGAGAACCTGTTGCACAATGGCACTCAAAGATCTGTCGGGTTTAAAGTCATTGCAGATGCTATTAAGAATCGGAGCAGTGGAGGCTACAGCATCGAGATCTGATAAATTGATTGGCTGACAGCTCTATACTGCAGGCTCTCCTTGAGTTATCTGGTTCAGATGGAGAGAATTAATGAACAGAACCCATATTTAGAATTTGGGCATTGTAAATGCATTCTTGAATATAATAGCACAGTGCGTCTCAGATTATTTTTGTTTTGTGCTTTAGAGTTCAGTTACTGCCCTAATAAATATGAATTAAATGGGCATTATAGTCGAATGACTTTCTAATGACAAGTTTTGTCAATTATTTTCACGATTTTTTTGTATAAATTTTCATAAATTTTCCGAGCGCTTTACATTTTGAACTGCATGCATTACCATTGAAAAATTGATGGCGAATAGTATGTCTTCACATATTTGTAGCAAATATTTTTCTTTTATTTTCTTGTTGTTGTTGTTTTTGTTGTTGCTGTCATTGAATTATTGATTAAACAACAGTTTTTCATATGCATATGCAAAATAAAATTATTTTTTTCTTTCTTTCTTAATTTTTTGTTGAACATTTCCTTTGAATTTATTTTTCTCTTCTTCTTCTTTACAATTGATTACCGGTTATATGTTGTAAACACATGTCAAGTGAACATGTTTATTGAGCAGAGGCACACGAAAACCAAGCAACCAGGGAAACCTTCTTCTTTTACCTTCCTTGCTATGCCTACATTGAATTGCACGCAAATATTATTTTAATTGTCAATAACCATATGAAAAACGAGGAAACAGGTATAATACTCTTTATTGATTGATTTATATGGGCTGGTAATAAAAGTTCAATCAACTTTCAAATTCAAATTGTGAAAATAAATTACTTTTTTGTTAATAGAGGCTTTGGAAGGGAAAAATAAAAGCGATGTATTAAAACAAGACTACATACAATCTGTTAAAGTATTTGATTTGCATTGGTGATATTTGGTTTTTGGATGTTTATTTCCTCAGTATAAAAAGAGATTCGTAACATGTGACAATGCAAAAATGCTCCTAAAAATGCTCTTTTAAACACGAATAAACACGAATAGAGTAAGACGCCAACAACTCACACTGGCAAATCATTGAATTATATCTCAGAGAGTTAAGTTTCTATCGAAAGATTATATTAAGCGACGAAGCTTATTTTTTGGCTTAGTGGATACAGTCAGTGTTACTTCTTGAGCTGTCAATGTACCTTAAACAATGTATTGTTTAGTATAGATTGTGAGCCGAGACCGTCCGGTAAATGGAGCAAATTGCATACATACATACATACATACATACATAATCGGCCATAACAACCCTTCAGTTAGGATTACGGCCTAGCTTCTCACACCACTTGTGTTGTGTGTGTTAATTTTATACATGAGTGGCAGGACCTACAATTTAAAGTTAGTTTCATATTTCGTTTTTGATGTCTGACCGGGGATGGAGCAAATTACTGTGCAATAATGAGAGAATTAGAGTCGGTTGAGATACGTAGAGTTTTTCGTGAACGTTGGCAAGTCAACTATAATTCAAGCCCTGATAGTGATATTACAACTGACGTTGGAGAGATATCGAGCGGAATTGTTGAATTACCCGTTATATATGCTCTTGGGCAATTAGTTAGGATTACAACCTAGTTGCTCTTAACTATCAGTGTNNNTACACAAAAAGTGCAGGCCTTACCCCAAGAAGGTCAATTGTTTTCAAAAGCTGTAATGACCCTAAAGTTAGCTTAGCGTACTGGCTTATTAAACGTAAGGCCGAGGTCTCACATCTTCCAACAAAAACATGTCTTCGGCGACTTGCTCTTTGCTAATTTCGGCAAAAACTCTGAGAATAAATAAAAATTTGTATGAAAAGTTTCTGAAAATAATCTGTAGTTTGGACTCGACTTTAAACTGTAGAGCACGTCAATTATGGATAAAATTAACACCCCAAACATAATTGATTTGTGATGCTAAGCCGTAATCAGAACAGAAGTGCTGTAATGAGCTATCACGTATGTAGATTTATTCCTTGCTTGAAGCGATAATAACTCTGTTGTCGGCATATTTAAAGTGTTAGTAGATCCTTGATCTTTTATTCCTCGCTTCTTGGCATCAACTGAGTTCAAGATGTAATCTAGCGTAACAGTAGAGTACGGCAAAAGACATCTCTTTTGGCCACCACATAGTGATGGGTTGTTAAAAGTGTAACAATTTCACGTGTTGCTTGTATGGCTTTTTAGTTCAAGCTATACAATACCGCCTTTAAAGAAAGCAGGAGTTTTCTAGAAGTCTATCAATACCAAGTAGTACAGCGAAGAATTACACGCTTTCTACTGTTCTATAATTAGTCACAGGCAATTTATGAAGTCGGCTTGTGACCAAATGAGCTTGCAGCTAGTGTGCTCTTTTCTCAGTAGGGGCTCGAATGGCTAGATAATCTGGTACAATCGCACTTCTGTGCTAGTTGTTGCAATAGTTTTTAGCTTCATTTTCTAGAATTTTATCAACTAATCTTTACTTAGATCTCTTATAAGAAATTTGCTTTCAAAATAAATCAAAAACTCAAGGTTTATTAAAACTTAAACTTTAATTTCCCTTGATTTAAAACCGTCCTTTCCACTTCCATGTCTTTTTTTTTTTTCTATTAAAACCACTAACTATGCCTTGACAATTAATTTCATTTCATTAACTTCATTATTGTGTTATCGAGTGTTGAAGATATTGTTCTCTCTCTCTCTTCCTGTTCCTAGCAATCGATAACCCGTAATTTCAAGGGCATTTAATAATAATTTTTCTTTTTTTTTTCTTTCCTCTTAACAGATATTTTCATGTGAAATAACAAGCATAACATGCTTGTATAATAAATTGCAAGAGAAACTAAAGAATTCATGTACCTCTCGGTACTAAATTATGTTTTTACAAAATTTCCTTGACCTCATATTGCAAAAAAAGAACCCAGAACAGCAAAAAAAAACCGAGAAAAACTTACTTCAGTAACATCCTTCCCTAGAAAAACCAACAACCGAACAGGGTCATAAAGCAATACGAACAACAAATGTTTAAATGACATGAATAGAGAGAAAGAGAGAGAGAGAAAGACAATGGCACACATACATTGTTTTCCACTTTGCATTGTATTATTATGCAATAAATGTCTAATTAATTCTCAATTAAAAGTTTCATTAAAACAAAGAAACATTGTGATTACAAACAAATACAATATCATAACGCATACACTATCTCCTTCTCTCTCCCTCTCAATCTTTGTCTCTCACATATAAAAAGAAATATTTTCCTGAGAGTGCAATGAAAAAAGCACACAATCAAAGTTTTTAATAATGATGATGAGATAAGCAAACAAATTAAAATAAGCACCCTACACCCAACAACTTTGTCTAAGAAAACCTTTTCATAATTATTAACAATCTCATCTAGATTGCCTACAAAGTAGAGGCATAATCAAGTGATTGATGAAAATTGCTGCTCTAGTTTGGTCAGGATTTAATAACTCCCGTGTTTACCAAGAATACACAACCTAAGACCCCTCCATTATAATTATAATCAGGTTCTATAACCTTTAGTTCAAGGTAAAGCAAAAAGACGCTGTAGTCTATTAGTGTTGGCTTATTAGAACTAAGCCCTGGGTTCAAATCCCAGCTCAGATATCTCGAACAAAACGAAAAAAAGTATTTCTCTCGGCGACTTCCTCTCAGTAGATTTCTGGCAAAAACTATTCCTTCAAAGTATTTCAAATCTATGTTTCTGAGTCTCATAAATAAAACTAACAAACACAACATAAGTGGTGTACGAAGCTAGGTTGCAACCCCGACTAAGGAGTTGTAATTATCAATTAAGTAGGTCAGTATGTCAAGCCCTACATGTCTACATGTCCACGAGCCATATGTGTTTTGTGGAATGTAAATTCTAGTCATTCCTAGTTTTAAGGGTAATATTATACCTGCTTGTAGGGTAAGGTCCCCCTAGACTAAAGGTTAGGCATATTGTGATACCACAAATCAATATTCAACCAGAAAATTAAATATTTCCTGTAGGAAACCATCAGATTTTCAAATAAAATTGTATTGGATTCTTAGTTTGGAAACTTCAGTCAAAGATGACAGAAGAAAGCTTTCAGTCACAGTCAGTCAGCCTCTTAGTAGTAAGAGCTAGCCATTGACACATGATGTGAAAGATAGTCTCTTCCTCCTTCACCTCCTAAAATCCACAGCCTCTTTAAAAGTCGTTCTTCTGCCAAAACTATTGATATGCCTTCCAATAGATCATTAGTTCCCTTCTTATACAAAGCAGGCTATGGATTTGAGATTCTCTGTAAAACGAACGGAAAAACACAGTTTAACTGGGACAACTGTAGTACTTATACTCTGTGAAACGCTAATGATTTCTTTCGGAAATCCTAACCACCCATGAGCGAGGATAGACTTCGAAGTAACGTTCCTGGGCGAAAATTTGCACCAAGGCTATCCGACTAAGTCAAGTGATTTTCAGACGTTCCTTTACATTTTTTGTAATCACTCATATGAACCGCTGTACCTCGCCGCTCCTTATGGCGCATAAATCAAGCTACAAGGATTATGTTGGCTTTGAGGACCCTTGCCGTTTTTAACTTATTTGTCCTTCGACCTAAGCAAATTCCACAAGACAAAATCTAACAAAGTCAAACTGCACGATTGTGATGGCCGGTTCACATCACCTCCACGTGAGGGGCCCATGCTTTCAAATCACTCGTACAGAATATCGAATACGGCATGGGCTGTCTCGCACGCAGTACAGTCCTGTTAAAAACACATGCCATTGACCCAAAGCATCCAATTCATGCCAAAACAAGTTTTTGGATCATCGTCCAACGCTTTTCTCATAGAAATGTGGGTTGATAATGCCACCACCTTAAAATCCACACAAAACAGTGATTTTTTCGGAATGTATTGGACATCTGGAGCCTTATGCGGATTGATATCGTTACAAATTCGATAATTTTGTTTGCCCACGTTTATCGATTTATTTAGAAATGGGTCTCATCGTTGAAAAAAGCTTTTTCGATGCGAACTAGGGTCAGTTGAGGACTGCTACTGAGCTTATTCAGCGAACCCATGTCATTCTCTATTACCGCCCATGGTGACCTTTCAACACAGACTATCCAAATGACAATTAATTTGACAGAAGACCGTTTTCAAGTGCAGTTCACATGTCAATATTGAACGATGTTATATGTTCGGAATTTTCTTGAATTGTACTTAACTTGACGGATTTTTCAAACGTTTGAGCCTAGCATCGTTGCATCCCTTAAATCTTCGAACAAATACAAACAAAAATACCAACTTTTTCATTTTGAAAGCGATTCTAGCTCAATGAATACATTATCGATAATAAATCAAGTTACGGTTCTATAGGGTATAATAACATCAGTGTGCGCCCGAGTGTGTGTGCGGAGCAAAACAAGTGTGATTTGTCAACAATAAGTTTGCAGTTTACAGTTTACAATAGAACGACAACAACAAATACAACAACAACTATTACCATACATTGCAAAAACAAACACGACAAGTCTATAGTGATGATACAAGAAAACAAAGTAAAACAACAACAATTACAAAAACAATATCAAGTGCAATAAAACATGCCATCAATTACATGCACACACACACACCCCTCCCCCCCTTACACCTTGCATCCCTTGCAAGCGATCACATCTTTCAAACATTTTCCATTTTTACATACAAAAACAACAACAACAACAACAACAATAGCGAGAAAAACAACATAAAAGTTTTTGTTTCATTCATTATGCATCAAATAAAGCATTTGTCAGTCACATACTCAGTCAGTCAGTCAGTCAGTCACACTTATTGTGTTCCCGATGTCGCATTATTTTCGTATCTTTCTTTTTGACGGAAAGAGAAATTGATTACGACTACACATGTGAATATGGAGAACAACAAAACAAAACAAAAAACCCAGTATGTGGTGCATAAAACAACAATAAATAACACAATGAAAGCAAAACTAACAACAACAACAAAAAACAATTTTCACAAAAAAGGTAAAAATAGTAGATGAGTTGAGTCTTCTCTCTTTTTTTGTTTCTAAAGGCTAAATTTGGTGAGAGAGTAAGGTTGGTTGTCAATGTAAACTATCTCCTCCATATCCTCTAAACGAGAGTTGACTAACTTGTTGTTGTTTAAACTTTGATTGAAGAGTGTAGCATCTGCTGCTTTCAATAGATTTCAAAAATTTTTGCCACAGGTTTGAAAAAGTAGTTCAAGATCTCTTAATTGAGTTTATAAAGTGAGAAAACTAAGAAAGCTATCACAGAGCACATGTAGAGACTGTAACAGAAGAGTTTTTAAATTTTTATTTCAATCTCTTTGGAAAATAAAAACAATTTATCTTTGTATAGGGATATCATAGCACAAAAAGATGTCAAAGATGATAACAGAAGTATGAATTTGAGGTTAGAAATATTGACCCAAAATATGAACATTTTTAAACGTTGCCATCTTTATGTAAAAATAGTAGAGTATTCATATACAAACTCTCGTTTTAAACAAACTCAATACACGTTATGCAGAAGTATTCTTACTCAATGAAAGCACTTTATCGCTCAAGTTAAATGAATTGCATTACCTGCAGTCTTACTGAAAGTAAGGTTAAGAGTTCCAATTTTTGATAGTTCAAGTCGATAACTTTAAATCTTCTAAATTATCTTATAATCATTTAGTATGTGGCTCTACCAACGAGCCCTCTGTCAAGCAAAACACTGAGGAGATTTATAAAAATGGAAACTAGATCGGGCGATGTTAAGCTGTAGCAGTCCTTATGTTTAACATTTTAAAAGGAGTACCAAGTACAGTGTTATTTAGTCAAGACATAAATACATACACAATTGGTCTTTACAAACCTTCAGTCATTGTTACGTCCAACCTTCTCAGACCACTTATGTGGTGTGTGTTAAATTTTATACATGAGTAGCGCGACCAACAATTTAATGTTGATTCCGAACGACAGATTTTTGAGATATTTCTTATGATAATTTTTTTCTTTACTCTCAAAGTTTTTGCCAGAAATCTGCTGAGAGGAAGTCACCTACGAAATATTTTTTCAGATTTCGTTTTCTTGGAGATATCTAACCTGGGATTTGAAACGAGGCTACACGTCTAATAAGCCAACATGCTACCTACTAAACTACGGCGACATCAAGTCATAAATGCTGGTACTCGCTTATTCCGAATGCAACACTGGGTGCATCCTTTTCGTATTGATTGCGATTTGACTGTTGATTTGTGCTTCATTGTGATGCAAAAAAGCTTAATTGCTTACAAACATGGCGTCGTTTTTTCTGTGTATCAGAATGGCAAATTCTGGCATAAACTTAACTTTAAAAGTTACCGGTAGGATGGGAGGATCATCCTTAACGCTTACTTCTATCATACTGGCCATTTATAATAACCAAAAACAATTTATCTGCCACTTAAAATCCTCCCTTTAGTTAACGGCAAGTTGTAATAATGGCCGTAAGAGTAAAAATATCAATCCGTTGTGCGGACTCCACTTTAAACTGTAAATTCCGGATAAAAAGACACACACAATACATAAGTGATATGAGAAAATAGGTCGTTATCTCGACTAAAAGATGATAATGACCAATTATGTATGTATGTGTGTGAATAGGCCCTTGTACTGACCAATTAAATGATTAAAGGAGGTAAAGCTTCATCGAAATCATAGCTTTATTTAGCATTACTTTTGATACTGATATTTTGATAATGCTTTTAAATTTTTAGGTTATATTGTTAGTTCAATATTAAATTGAAGATTTGAAACAAAAATTTTCTCTTTAAAATTAAATAAAAATTTTGGTTTTAGAGTTTGGAAAAAAAATTCCAAAAATTTTATAAAAACATTTTTTTTTTTTTAACTTTTACTAACAAAGATAAATTGCATAAATTTTTGAATAAAATTTTACGCAAAATATTCAATAAATTTTTAAAAACTGATTTTTATCATAAAAAAATAGAATAATTTTTGAAAAAATTTATAATTTTTAATAGAAAAATTTCAAAATTTTATTAAAAACTTTCAAATAGGCTCAAATTATTTTTAGAAAACTGAGTTAAAATTACCAAAAAAATTTTAAAGAAAATTTAATTTTTCAAAATTTTTATGAAAAAATTAAAATTTTTTGGATTTTGCTTGAGATCTCATTTGTTTTTAAATTTTCATTTTTATTAACAATTCATGTATTTGATGTTTAAAGGCAAGGGTACACATTTGCTTAATTTAAATTAAAAAAAATTTTTTTTTGTTTTTATTTGAAAAAAACAGTTTTTAATTTTTCATAAAACATTGCAATTTTTTTTGTTTTTTAAAATTTTTCTACAACATTTCTTTCTTGATTATTTAATTTTTTTTTTGTTTTTCTTTTTATTAAGAAATTTAATTTTTTTGATATTTAGAAAAAAATTCTGAAAATTTAATAAAATTTTTTTTTTTAAAAATGTTTAATAAATTTGAATTAAGATCTCTAACTCTATTCAATAAGCTTTTAAGAAAATTTTCAAAAATTTGTTTATAAAAATAAAAAACCTTTAAAGGAATTGTTTAACTCTGTTTAGGAATTTTTAAGAACATTTTTAGAATTTTTTTTAGAAATTTTAAGGAATATTTTCAAGAAAATTTGTTGATAAAAATATAAAAAAACCCTTTAAAAAACTTGTTTAACTCTGCTTAGACAATATTGAAGATAATTTTTTATGAAAATTTTCAAGAAATTTTTAAGAAAATTTTCAAGAAATTTTTATAAAATTTTGTAAAAAAAAATTTTAAAAAAATTTTAAGAAATTTTTTAAGAGAATTTTTAGAAAATTTTTAAGGAAAAATTTTTTTAAACATTTCTTTAAAAAAATTTTTTAAGAAAAATTTCTTTAAAAAAATTTCCCAAAAGAAAGTAAGAAACAAAATCTATGAAAAACTGAAATTGCACATGTTGCAACTGCAAATTTAGGTCATCAGAACAGCAACAGCAAATTATAGTGGCAGTAGCAGCAACAACAGCAAACAACAAAACAGCGGATAGTGTAAAGAAAATCAAGGTCATTTGAAGTTTTATGTGTATATATATGTGTGTGTGTGTGTTCTAAAGATACAGATGAAAATGAATGAATGTATATAAGAACAGAGTATGCATGTGTTTGTTTAATAAAAGAGCTTAATTTAAACACATACATAGATAAGTACATACATATATAAAGCCAAGTTGTATATAAAACACAGCTGTAGGTTTATTGTTGTCATTGTAATTGCTGTTGTTATTGTGGATTTTTCCAAAAATAAATTCAAAAAAAAAAAAAAAGTAATGTATTGGAAAATCTATTTTTAGCCATGCTGGCCAATAAATATTTGCGTTTTATTTTTAGACTTTAAAAAAAAAGTCCGGAATATCCTTAAAATTCTAACGGAAGTACAGTCTATGAACGCAAAAAAAAAAAGTAAATAAATTTTGTTGTCAACATACCGCATATCTCCATGACATTTTGTTGAAAGTTGTTGTTGAAGTTCTTCGGTTTTAAGGTTTAAAAAAGGGATTTTCTTTGTTTTTGTTTTTTTAAGAAATTAAAAAAACAACAACTTTTGTTTGTTTGGTTTTCCTTGGTTATTTCGTATAAAAAATTTTTTTTTGTTTAAATCTGCTGTTGATTTATGATAGAAAAAAACGCGCAATTTTTTTTTTTTTTATTTAATTCGTTGTTTAATTACGTTTGCCTTTTTGGTTTCTAGTCGCAATTATTGGTTTAATGCACTTTTTCTATTACAAATAAAATTACTTCGTAAAAAACAATTTAAAAAATTTATTTTTATTTTATTTTCTATAAACTTTTTACGTTTTAAAAAAAAAAAAATTTTTTTAAACTTTCTTTAAAGAATTTTCTTTTTTTATCAGAAAAAATTTTAATAAAAAAATTTACTTTGATTGTATTTGGGGTAGTTGTTAGAAAATAAAATCAAAAATATATTTTTATTTAATAAAAATGAATTAATTTTTGTTTTTTTTAAAAAAAATTAAATTAAATTTATTATTAATTTTGATTTTTAATTCCTTTACTTAAAATTCGCGTGACGTTCTTATTGCGACTGACTGATTTACTTGGCGGCTGTATAGAACGAACCGTAGGGTTTTTGTTTAGCTTTTTTAGTCGTTATTACATTCAACTTTATTTAATTTTTTTTTTGTTTTTATTTCAATTTGATTTGGCCTATAGTGGCAGTATCGGTGACGGTGGTGCGCCCACCTTTTAAAGCTTTATTTTTTTCTACTTTTTTTCCACATTTTTTTTTCTTTTTATTTTACTCGATTCGATTCACATTTTTCGTTTTTTTTTTCTTCTCATTTTTAGTTTCGTTTATAAACATTTTTCTATGCAAGTTTTATAAGGAATTTTCCCTCATATTTGTTATGAGCAAAACAGTGAGTAAGTATGGACAGTGGTTTGGTAGGCTAAAATTAGGAAAAAATTTTCTTGCTATTTTTCTTAAGGTAACTTGTTAATCAATAAACTAAAAATATGTTGGGGTCTTATATCGACAGTAGCATCACGAATGTCTCTTGTTTGTCGGCAAAACACTTTTGTTTACGGCGCCTCACAGAATATAGTCCCAACTGACATTACCAATTGGGCTAATTAAACAGACATTAAACGTTTGTTGCAATAAATCGATTTGCGACATGAGATGTGTGGCAAGTTGCACCATACTATTGAAACCAAACATCGTTCACATTAATTACACAAAGCGCGGGTACAAATAAATTGGTGTCACGTTGACCGTAATGGTTGTGCCATCCTCATTTTTAAAGAAATATGATCCAATGTTGCCGCCACTCAACAAGCAGCACCAAACAGACGCTCGTAGTGGGTGCATTGGCTTCTGTAAGACCACTTGTGAGTTTTCTGAACCCCAAACATGGCAATTTTGCTTATTCAAGCACCCAGCTAGATGAAAATGAGCTTCAAAAAATAAATTCTGACCAATTGCCTTTGTTTTGGAAATAAATTTCCAATAAATCCTAACATTACTCAAGTCGAAATCGATTCATTACATTAAGTGGTGGTAATATACAGAATTTTGGGGCAGATTAGAATGGCATAAGTATTGCCAAATTTGGAAAAACCGATGGTTCAAATGTAAGCCGATACTTGGCCCGCCCTATATCAATCCAGCAGAGTCTATAAATATTAAACTTACCCTCTGTTGTCTGCGAAGTAAAACGTCTGAAAAGTACCCAAATTAACTGATGTAATCGGAACACCTATACCCAGTAACAGGTTGGAAATTCTAACCCCTGTCAGAGCTCTGGACAGATCATCACCCTGATATCCAGTTACTCTTAAAAGAGTTATCTTCAAACAAACCTCTCTAAGAGCTTTGAACAGTACATCAGCAATTCAATTTCGAACGATTTCTCTATGTTTAGTCACTCTTATAAGAGTTACCTTCAAATGAACCGTAATTTCCCTGCAAAATTTAACAACAAAATCACGGAGATCATTAGGGAGTTGGCCGCAGCATGGCTGTCGAGTAGGTCGGGAAATTTGAGGGGAAGATTCTACGCTCATAACATTCGACTGAAATGTCAAAACCCTTAATATAGTATATCGTAAACGCACCTTATACTTCACTTTGAAACCTCCTGTGCATACTTTAAGTTTTATCCACAAATTTTTCCTCGTAAAACTACTGTGTTAACACGAATGTTATGTTTCACTTCGTAAAATGCAAAAAAAAAAAAAGAAATTCGCTCAAATACTGTGACGTAGTTTGTTTTGGGGTTTCAATAAAAGCTGTTATTTCTACACTCTCTCACTCTTTTTCTCTCTCATGCTCCACGTAAACGTATCTCAATTAGTTCTCACGTTTTTCTCTTGTAATTGTTGCTTATTTTCAAACACATTTCATTTTCCTCTTATATTTTTTTTGCACACATTTTTGTGGAATAGACAACAACAGCAACAACAGCAGCAACAACAACAACATATTTAGTGTATATACGCACGTGTTAAAGCTTTTCATTAGCTAAGCTTTTCATTTTTGTTACCAACACAATAACCAAAAGGCAAGTTAATGATGAGAAAGCTTTATTCAATACAACGCATTTGACATGTCGGCTAAAAGTAAATAAAATGAAATGAAAAACAAAAACAAAAACAAAAATGAAAATGAAAATGAAAACATAAAAGCTTTGATTTTCACACAATTTTTTACACGTTTAAGTAAACAAAAATACCAACATATTGACAATGGAAGAGAGTACTCACTCTCTCTCTCTCTCTCTCTGTCTCTTTGTCTCTTATGAAAACAAAAAAACATGCTGAAGGCGTTGTATATAATCCGTTATAAACATTTTTAATTCGTATGAAGAAAAATTTTGTTAATATTGCTCATACGTCACCGTGTACAAGGCTGTTCGCAAATGCATTTATTTTTCTAAATTTGTTGTTATTTGTTGGAATTGTTTGTTGTTTTATTTTTCATTTACTTTTCATTCTCTCAAAATGATTCACTTGCTTATTTTAGTGGCATTCGTTAATATAGTATTTAATATTGTGTGTGTGTGTTTGGTTTTTTTATTTGCATTTGAATTATGGTTTCGTATTTTGTTTTCAAGTTTTTTCTTTCTTTTCTCTTTAATTCATGGTCATTATTTATGCATTTCATTCCATTTTCTTTGTCCTTCATTTCATATGTTTTCTTTTAGCCTTCTCTAGTTTGTGCTCCCACTCTTCTTTTCGGTGTGTTTTTTCTTCTCCATCCATTTTTTAGTCCAATTTTTATTTTCAACGTCTGTGCTGTTTATGTGCCAAAATAATTGTTGTTGTTGTTGTTATTATTGTTGTTTTTAGTCTATTGATTTACTCCTCTGTATGTCAGTTAACGGCGTCAGCAAGCTGTGCCACTGACATTGTTTTACGCCTCATTTTCATTTTCATTTTTAATTCTCAATTCTTTTCTCTTTCAGACTCTCTCTCTCTCTCTCTATACATTGGTGTTGGTCTCCTCTTCTTGGACACCTTCGTATGCTGGGAAGTTCAAGTGTAGCACACAGTTTATCTTTATCATGTGGTAAGTGTGAGACTTTATTATCATAAGTATGGCAGTACTGAGTACATCAGTGCAGTGATGTTATGTAGAAATGAGTACAAGCAAAGAACTTTTAACATGCTTTGTAGTAATTCTTCGAAACATTATTATCATTATTGTGTAGATAAGCTTAAGTACTATTGTGTCTAATATACTGTTGCCCTTAAGCTGTATGCTAAAGGCCTAAAATGTTCATCTAATCTTTTTATGCCTATTTTGTATTTACTCTCAGAGTTTTTTCCAGAAATCTGCTGAGAGGAAGTCAACGAAAAAATATTTTTTCGTACTTCGTTTCGTTGGAAATGTTTTGAGACATGGCCTCATGCCAAACACGCCAACACTTTACCTACTAGACTACGGCGATGATGTACGACAGTGTTTCCTTTTAAGATGCATTAGCACCTCACAGATTCAAGTATGTATTTTAATGATTCATCCTTCTCATGGCAGAATCTACATATCAGCCTTTAGCCGTTTGTTCTCCTCAACATGTGTTATTTGATTCCAAAGTACCGGCTAAAAATGCCCGTTACTACTCGGAATACTTCTGAAATGAGAAGTTGAGCTGCCTGCCCTTTACTGTGAACTCTCATATGAGCTAGGAGAGAGAAAAACATGACCTTTTGTTCTTTGTTTAAGTAATTGCGTTTTGCACAGACAGTCTCATACTACACTTATGTTAATCTCATATGAGTCATGTGCTCAGATGGCAAACTAACTCTCAGGTAGTGTGGTTATGTTCACTTATTTTTATTTCCTATCGGCCTGGTTTCTTTTCGGTTCTGAATATATCACTCTAAAGCCAAATACTTTTGTTACTCAGTATCATTACAATTACATACAAACATAATTGGCCATTATAACCCTTCAGTCAGGATGGCGACCTAGCTTTTTACAACACTTATGTTGTGTGTGTTAATTTTATGCATGAGTGGCGGGACCTAAAGTTTAAAGTTGATTCCGAACGACAGATTTTTATGAGAAACTTTTCATGACAACTTATTTACTCTCAGAGTTTTTGCCAGAAATCTGCTGAGATGATGTCGCCGAAGAAATATTTCGGTTTTGATGTCTGACCGGGGATTCGAACCTTGGCCTTTCGTCTAATAAGCCAACACACACTACCTACTAGACTACGGCAACTTCCTCGATAGTATCACTACAATTGAGTTCCCTCGCGCCATGAAGGAAAGTTAAGGAGGCAATTCGGAGCTAAAAAACACGATTTCTCATTATCGTAAAATTAGTTTCCTAACACTGAGCGTGACTACGACGAGCAACCAACAATCTCTGTATCTTTACCAATTCTATCTAAACTGTTTTCCATTTTGGCTTGCCTGCTCAAACAATGGCTAGATAGGGCATTATTGATCTGATCATCAAAGGCATTACAGGCTTGCAATACCAAGATTTTCCTGCATGTTTTCTGCATATTATGGCATGTTCTCCTAGATGTGCTCTCTACATAATCCTTTCATATCTGTTTGCTATGGCATTATCTCATCTGGAAGACGAATATTCTTCCATTTAGGAAGTTTACTTCTTCTCATTAAAGAAGGCTGGATTTATCTTTTTATTTAGATGCCTTAACTACTAGCATAAGTCCAAAATTTTTTATTCCAAGCATTACAAGAACTATCAGACTGACGAGGAGAATACCACAAATCAGTTAAGACCCCCAAGGTTATCCATATCCAGATCCATATAGAGAAGGAATATAATCTATTTCACAAACAGGATAAATAGTGCCTGCGTGACAGGGCATTACGATGCAATGCGTAAAACGCCGCTAGTAATTTGATAAATTACCGCGACAAAAGAGTAAGAATAGTGCGCAACGCAACCTTAATTATCATGGCAACAGTTCTTCTTAATTTATCAAAGAGTTTCACACTGCATCAGGAGACCACCAGGAACAACTACATAAAGATGGTGAAGTCCGATAGCCATTGAATATATCTAGCGAACCACAATAGTACGAAGTCTCCAGTATGTATCAATTACCCTACAGCAGTAGTAAGTGACACAAGCTATTTTCTGAGCTCTCACATAACTGTGTGTTGGTGTGAAAAGATTGTAATGCCCAATTAATTTAGTAAGAATATCATTCTCTTTTCATTTGACAATTCTTTGAAATGCTTGGCATCATTCTGTTAATCGTTAACTGCATCGTTAACTGTTTACAGAGATCAAAGATCGAAAGATCAGAATCTATCCCTAATTTCCTATCTTCCCATCATCCGTAGCCATTTGTTTCGATTTCATTTGGCTTTACCAGAGAATAACAAGTAGAAAATCGCTGCGTTTCCATGGCACACGAGGTGAAATTAAGTCTCGCCTGCTCCTCGAACCTACTTCGCCTGAAGAAGTCATTTGACAGCACTGGCAGCACTTTCGTTATGTCTACAGTGGCTCGTAGGAATCGCTAATGTGCAATGGTCCTCTTCTCCCTTTATCCGAGCTCCATACCAACGATGGTCAGCTCTGTCAACGATACCTCCATGTCCCAGAAGGTTATATCACATTCACCAACAGGCATCTTTAGAGTTTCTATTCTGTTTCTGTATAAAGCATCATGCAGTCATGATGCGTGTGTATGTTTGTATGTGACTACGTCTCATCGTATCTTTCTTGAATACTTTGCGTTCATGACCCAACAGCAAGAGCTCAATAGGCTGCGCAATAAATTACTTTTAAAGTTATGAGGGAGAGCACATTTATACAGTTACACAACAACTACAACAAAGCAACAAAACAAAAATCTTAAAAAGAAGTAAAGCATGATGATGATGATGATGTGAATGTGAATGTGATGCCAAAGCAAAGCCCAAATGAACGACCAATTGTCAGTCACAATTGGAGAATAAACCTCATCGACAGCAAAACACAGAAGAAAAAAAAACGAAAAGCAAGAAAGAAACCAAAAGAGAAAGACCCACCATTGCTTAGTAGGCCATCCTAACCAAACTAACCAAACAATTCTTAGACAATAAATAAATTTTATTTCTTTAATTTGTTAAAATCATGAACGAAAATAATAAAAATAATGGAAAATGAAGGAAAAAAAGAAAAAGAAAAAGAAATAAATAAACGGGCATGAAAATGAAGCCTAGAAAATTCAATGAATATCGTGATCTTCGATAATTTGGAATTGTTTACGATTTGTGGCCAGTTTTTCAATGTTGTTGGCTGTTATTTGTTGTTGTCGTTGTTGTTGTCTTTTTTTACAGTGCATCTCATGGCATTGCTTGAAGTTTGGCAACAGGAAATTGTTTTACAAAAACAAAAGAAATTAATTTTTTTTTTAGAAAACTTGAAAAAATTTTTGTTTCTTTGAATCTACTGGATACTAGGGAACTGAATGAATACCACAAGAGGTTATCGCTTTGATAATTAAGTACAATATTTTACGAGAAGTAGAAAGAACTCTTGACATCCGGATATTTTGAAGAAATGCCCAATAAAGAAGTGATTCAGATGATGACTGCTCCGCTTAATTAATTGATTTTGAAATCTCAGGACAGCACTTCAACAGGGTATTACATCTTCCCACATATTCAGAATATTTCTTGCTCCACAATGCCCCTTCAGGGCCGGATAGGTCACGGATATGAATTCAATGATAAGTTATCCGGTTGTTGTATTCGGTGCAGTGGTGCGAAACTTTGCTTAGTCAGTCCAACACATTCTCACTACTGTCTGACCTTCCTATCACACTCGCCGTAGATGTTTTCCCGGAACGACAGAGTTTTTTATGTAACTTTTTATGGCAATTTTATTCGTTCTCTGTGTTATTCACCAGAAATCTGCAGAGAGGAAGTCACCCAATAAATATTTGTTCGTATTTCGTTTAATTGAAAATGTCTCACCTAGGACCTCACGTCTAATAAGCAAACACACTACCTACTACACTACAGCCACTACTGTGTGTTATAAAACATCATTTAAATGTCCACCACGGCTTCTCTAGGTGTGGCGCATTTCAAATGTTCAATATTCCCAACTTGAACAATGGACATGCGCCTAGTCTGGGAAGACATGGACATATCTGGTTCAATTACATGGTTCCTTATAACTTTCTGAATAGAACTTTTGATTGTAGAATTCCAACTACTGAGCAACTCTTACTGAATTACCAAATGGGAACCTTGAGATT
>QOCX01000193.1:53766-88615 GCA_005959815.1 Sarcophaga bullata | reverse complement strand
ATTTCTCAAAATTGCTTGGCAGAGTGGATATAAAATTTTCTTCTAAGTTGCATCACCATTGCAGTGTTTTCCAGGCAAAAGCCATGGCTATTTTGAAAGCATCGCAGTTGTTATTGGTTTGTTTCCCGAAAATATTTATTTTACTCAGGCAGCCGGGTTGCAATTAAGTCCATAAAAACGTAGTTTCAATGCCAGGGAATTTTCAGATATGGGGATATTTTCTAACCATATCCCCATTGATCGGCAATCTCCAACATGTTACAGGGCATAGGTATCCCGATGGCTTTAATTAAATTGGAAATTATCCACTCATTTAAAGGGAAGAGACTCAATTCCTTCGCAGCAAGAAAATACATGCGAGCCACTGTCCGTTTGGTAGACCCGCTGCAAATGGCTTCTGCAGAAGCTGTGTGTTTGACAAAGAGAGGAGACTATCTTTCTCCTCATGTTCCATTGTACCACTGAGAATAGCAATTCCCACGAGCCATTGTGCTTTTGGTAAGCATGCCGAAAGTATTCATGCTCTGTCAAATGACTTCTGCGGAAGCTCTGGGTTCGAGGAGGAAAGGAAACTATCTTTCACCTCATTTGCCAGCGCCCACCCTGCTCTTGTCATGACAAGATGGAGGTTTTTAACTTCTCACATACATACATAATTGGCCATTACAACCCTTCGGTCAGAATTACAGCCTAGCTTCTCACACCATTTATGTTGTGTGTATTAATTTTGTACATGAGTGGCGGGACCTACAGTTTAAAGTCAACTCCGAGCGACAGATTTTTTGAGAAACTTTTCATGGCAATTTTATTTACTCTTAGAGTTTTTGACAGAAATCTGCTGAGAGGAAGTCGCCTTAAAAATATTTTTTCATATTTCGTTTTTGATATCTGACCGGGGATTCGGATCCTGACCTTTAGTCTAATAAGCCAACACACTACCTACTAAACTATGGCGACTACAACTTATTAACTTCTCACTCCTTGACGTTTTTGCCTGTGAGCTGTAGTAGTAAGTTTTAGTCCAAGGATTGCTTTCTTATAGCGAATGATTGATCCCGGGGTTGAATATTAATTGTGATATCAGAACGGATTTAAATGCTGGCCTATGACCGCCACTTTACCCAACCTAAGCTAACCCATTAGATTAGGACTCCAATTCAACTTAACCCATTTCCACTATTTCCACAAATCGTAGAGAGGAGATAACCAACAACTGGAATGTCAAGCTTCCTAACCTTCTGAAGAAAGGTTAGGACTCCTTATCATTAAACCCAATATTCACAGAGAATGTAATTCGTCTATAGAATCTGTTATAGTTGACATGTCAATTGCTTGCTTGATAAATAAAACTGAATCAGAATACAGAAATAAGAAGAAGATCGAGGAGTTGCTTTGTGAAAAAACTTTAAATTTCCTTCAGATATCCTTCCCCATTTTTGAAATGCTTTTTTTCCGTTGTGTTAAAACTATTACATTGGAAGAAAAGCTTCTTATTTGGCTAGTAGTTACTGGGCCTAATATTTAATCAAAGGGGGCATACTCCTCCTCCCCCCCCCAGAGTAAAGATCAATAACTTTTAATGTGAAAGGAGACAGAATTGTACGGAAAAAAGTCAATTATTGTGTGGATATTCCTTACCAACAACAAAAAAAAATAATTCGTGGTTTTATGTTTTGATTTTTTTGTAAGCAAAATTGTGGCTAAAACCAAATTGTTAAAAGAACAGAAAATAGATAAGATAATAGAGTACAACAACTGCAACAAACAAACAAAATGAAATAAAACCGCAATTTGTTATTTGCCCTGATATAACCACTAATACGTTTGGGGAAGAGCGCATAGCATTTGCAATACTCCCAGACTGTTTAGAAGAATATCTTGCAATGCAACACAGCAATAAGAAATAAGCGGGGAAAGGAATGAGAAGAATGTATAGAATGTTGAAACTCATTTGGTGAGGAATTTAAAAAATTTAAAAAAAAAATTCGTTTTATTCCAAAATAATATTTCATAAAAGCTTAAATAAAATAAAAATTTGCATAAAAAAACCAGAAACCATTCCATTGTGGGTGCTGTTGGTTGGTTGATTAATTTTGTAATTCCTTAAATAATTTATTCGTTGGCAATTTTGGCTTATCTTTCTTTTTTAGGCCAGCCAGTAATTGTTTTAATTTGATAATGGCCTTTGCAGGATTCAAATTTTTCGGACAAGTATTCGTACAATTTAGTATGGTATGGCAACGATATAATTTATAAGGATCTGTTAAACGTTTAAGACGTTCGGCAGTGGCTTCATCGCGCGAATCAATGACCCAACGATAGGCTTGCATCAGTATAGCCGGTCCCAAATATCGATCACTGTTCCACCAATACGAAGGACAGGCAGTTTGGCAACAGGCACACAATATACATTCATACAGGCCATCCAATTGATCTCGATCCTTAGGATGTTGCAAATACTGAGCACAGCCTTGAATCTCATCTTTTTTGTTTTTACGCTGTAGCCAGGGTTGTATCGAACGATATTGTTCATAGAATTGCGTATAATCAGTCACCAAATCCCTTATAACATACATATGTGGCAAAGGATAAATCCGTAAGGGCCTTGACAGGTTCGTATCGGTTCTTTTGATACAAGCCAACGTATTCAGACCGCCAATATTCATAGCACACGAACCACAAATACCCTCACGACATGAACGGCGAAATGTTAAAGTCGGATCCAATTCGTTTTTGATTTTTATCAATACATCCAAGACCATGGGATTTATGGTAGACAAATCCACTTTATAGGTTTGCATTTTCGGTTTTTCGCCCGGTTTCCAGCGATATATTTGCACAGTTTTGATTTGAGGTTCTTTGGCTGCGGCCTTCTTTGTGCCACCATCTTTTGTGCTCTTTTCCTTTTCTTTAGCGTTTGTTAAACCGCGCTTCGCGATTGTTTGTCCTCCAACTAATGTCGGCTTGAAAGGTTTTCCAAGAAATTTCAACATTTTCGTAGTTTTATTATCAGGAAAAAAAACTGCTTTTCAAAAGTCAAATAAAATAAATGCGACTGACAATGTTTTCGATAAATTTGTATGCTTATCGATTGGTTTTCGATTGATTTTAGGAATGATATATTACGGCATATTAAACCTTATATTGTGCTTATACTGGGTTACACGACTGCAAATCTAATACATCTCGCGAAGGGAATGATTGACGAACGGTATTTTACCCTTCTACTTTAACCCTTCAACCTAATTTATCTTGTGCCATGAGTTTCTCATCGGATCCAATTGTTCTTCTTTCTTTAACTTGGAATTCCAGTTAATTATCATCCTGGTTATATTGTCCTGCAAACTTTTCAAACATTGTCGATCCAGTTCTTAATTACTGCTTCCATCAAAGAAAACTACATCGATAGCAACTGTTAAGGACTTCTTAAAAGTGAATTATTACAGTTATTTACAGTTATTGGTGCCAGACTACCACCAATGGTGCCAGACTGCTAATGGCATAAAACTTCTTTTAAACTAAATTAAAGATCTTCTTCTTTGACTCTTTGTCTTAAGTACCAGAGTAGATTGGTTAGGGTCAGGATTTATTTAGGCCAGAAAATAAACACTCGCTATGGATAATCATTGCAACTAAAGCACGCTATTATGGTTAACTTTGTTTTCAACAATTTCGTCATGGATGGCATGAAATAAGATGCCACAAAACTCCTTATCTTCATTAGCAGAGACAGGCGTTAATATAGAAGATGAAAAGTAATATTCTTGTTCTTCTCAGATACACAGCATTTGAAGAAATTATCCGGAATAATGTTCCACCTATAAGCACTTTATATGAGAACCTTATTCAGAATCTTAACCTCTTCATGAGCTAGGCACTTACACATGCCAGTAGGGAAAAGAAGATAATCAGTCCTCTTCATAACTAGATTAGTTCAGGAGCATATAAGCAACAAATTTGAGTTTACTTGTAGATCACCCACAGCATACCCAATTTAAGGAAGGCTTATTGGCCGTAGTGCCACGTTTCAAACCTCAGACCAGACATCTCCAACAAACCTGAATATGAAAAAATATTTCTTGGGCGATCTCGACAGATTCGTTGCAAAAACTCTGAGAAAAAATAAAATTGCCATGATAAGTTTCTCAAAAATCTGTCATTCGGAGTCGATTTTAAATTATAGGTCTTGACACACAACATACGCTGTTTGAACACCAGATTAGTTTATCAGCAACACAATTTCCGATGATATTTCTTTGTCCTGAAACTTCTTATTTTTAAACGATCTCAAATTTCTTTAAGAACTCCAAGGTATTCATAAATAAAAACGAACATAGTACTAACGGTGGTAATGGACTAGAAGTGTTAAGAAGTTCGGTGACTTCCTGCCAGCAGTCTTCTAGCAAAAACCCTGAGAGTAAATAAGATTGCCATGAAAAGTTTCACAAAAATCTGTCGTTTGGAACAGTCGGTTCTACCACTAGTGGATGAAATTAACACATACAATTCAGATGGTATGAGAATCTAGGTTGTTATACCGACTAAAAGGTTGTAACGACCAATTAGAAAAGTAAGTTTCTATGTGTTGGCAGATGTAGGAAATATAGTTCGATAGACAATACCTTTCGAAGAGATGACAGTAATATTGAACTCACTTTGGAACTAACCACAGAGTCGGAAGACCTCGTAACACCCAAAGAAGAACAACTGAAGACAATTTGTCTTCAGTTATTCTACATACATAACATACATAATTGGCCATTACAACCCTTCAGTCAGGATTACGGCCTAGCTTCTCACACCACTTATGTTGTGTGTGCTAATTTTATGCGTAAGTGGCGGGACCTACAGTTTAAAGTCGACTCCGAACGACAGATTTTTTTTGAGAAACTTTCCATGGCAATTTTATTTACTCTCAGAGTTTTTGCCAGAAATCTGCTGAGAGGAAGTCGCCGAAGAAATATTTCTTTTCATATTTCATTTTTGATGTCTGACCGGGGATTCGAACCCTGGCCTTTCGTCTAATAAGCCAACACACTACCTACTAGACTACGGCGACTTCGAAGTTATTCTACACACCCCGTTAAAAAGTAAGAAAAAAAAGAAAAAAATTCGTCGTTTTCGGCAGCAAATATTTTTTCGATACCATTCCCCCGTTCCAAAAAAAAAATTCAGAACAGCGGCAATAATTAATGTTCAATCATTTGTAAAATTTGTTAAAAAAATAATTAAAAACAAAAGGATGGTGCATGTGTGATAAACTTGGAATTCAAGCGTATAATCGTTCCTTTCATTTTTGTTTTTGTTTTCTTTTGTAATTGTCACTCATGGTTAAAACAAACAACTGTAACTGCAAGAACAAACAACAGCAGCTACAATAACAATATAAACAGTCCATATACATACATACATACATCCATGCAACCAGTCCATCTCATCCATCATTTTGTGCCCATAAAGAATAAAATGCAAAACAACAACAACAACAACAAAATTTTTCTTATTCGTCTTCTGCTACGGCTGTTGTTTGCTTCATTCACTTTGTTTTCTTTAGCGCCCAAACGAGTAGACAAGTGACGCGTGTCAATTTCAATACGAATTGTCATCAAAAAAATCAACAAAAGAATTACAACAACAAACAATATGTTTTTTTTTTGTTTTAAATAAAAAGAAAAAAAAGAAAATCAATTGGAATTATTGTGTGTGTTAATCATTCTCTAAGAGAAAAATATTGCAGCACTTAAGACAAAACGTCTCTAGAGAGAATCTGGTATGATCCGTTAATATAGGCACGATTTTCACTGGATAGCGGACATGATAGGCATTATAAAAGATAATTGTTGTGCGTACACATGTGTATATACTTACATATGTATGTTTAATTATATTTTAAACTGGTCTTGTTATACCCCTACAGTATGTACTAAAATTAAAGAGACTTTTTAAAACAAACAAGATGGTTGGTGTAAGAAGCTAGGTTATAACCTTGACTAAATTCCGTGATTTTTTTAATGCTTTTCGTACATTAATATGAGAGGAAGGGATCCAAAGTAATAACAGTAAACACTACAACTCTGTGCGCTGATTAGAGCAACATCTTGTGTTTATCAGTTGCATCGTTACAGCGGTTTTAACGAGTAAACGAATCTTGTTCCCGAAAACCCACTTTGCTTACGTAATACTTTATTTTCTTCTGAAATATATCAACTCGTGCTATATTTAACACTGTTTCTTAAGACAAAAACTGGAAAATTTGCCTCTTCATAGCAAAAAGCCAGGCAGTGTCCTTCTCCTCTTCAGGATCACGCCATTGCATCGCTTTAGAAAGTTATTGCGACTTCAAATATCCAATCAGTCCAACTCATCCATCCTATGTGCCGATCAATATAAAGTGCAAAACAACAACAAAAAAAACGATGTAACCGAGTATTTTTCTTATTCGGTAATCTTTATTTTCAACAGTTCAGTCAAAGTCAAAGCTGCTGCATCATCATGGCAAGAGCCGGCCGCTAACCAAGAAGGTGAAAAGTAGTCTCCTTGTTCTTCCCAAATAAAAAGCTTTTAAGGAAACCATCTTGAACAATGTTCACTCTATCAGCACATTATATGAGAACCTTATTAAGAACCTTCATCTGTTCATGGCGTGAGCTATGCACTTACACATGAAGGGAAATATAATCTCTTCCCCTTTCTCAGGCAGACACCGTTTGAGGGCATGGCAAGCTTACTGGTACACTTTCCAATAGGGGAATTAATGCGATAGAAAACCATGCGATTAAAGAACCGAATTAGTTTTCTTCTTTTCTATATCAGTCCAGCAAACAAACAAAATTATGACCTAGCTTCTCACACCACTTATGTTGTGTTTGTAAATTTTATACATGAATGGCGGCATCTACAGTTTAAAGTCGATTTCGAACGATAAATATTTTGAGAAGCTTTTTATGGAAATTTTATTTACACACAAAGCTTTTGCCAGAAATCTGCTGGGAGGAAGACGCCGCAGAAATATTTTCTCATGCTTCGGTTTTGTTTTAGATGTCTGTCCTGTAGTTTGATATCGAAGCTTCACGTCAAATGAACCAACACACACTATCCATTAAGCTTCGGCGACTTCTAAGTCATGTTCAATTCAATTTTTTTATCCGTATTTTAACGCTTAGGGTATCCTACAGTATGACTTAGACTTTGATAATAGCTTTACTTTTCTTGTAATTCCTATTTTTTTTTCTTTTTGTAATTATTTTGCATCCTAAGGCATCTCATTAACATTGAAATTTTATTGCCTTACCCGCAGCCCTTTCGTATGCCTTCGTATGTGTTGTAATGATCACAGCGATTTGTAATTTACGACATCTTTCAACGAACGGAGATATTGATGATTTCCTGTGGCACAATTATTTTCTTATGTTCCTTTTTAGACTTTTTGTTGTAGCAATTGACTCTGCAAAAAATATATCGCATTGAGTGGACCAATTGAAAAGTACTCAAAATGGCAGTAACATTTTAATTATCAGCAGTTATCGAAAATCGATTTTTAAGTGAAACAGAGAACTGAACTGTGTTAGATTGTTTCTGATCTAACGTTTGACCATAAGAAATCCCGTGCTGTTATCAGCATTCACAGAGGCAGGGGAGGTTGAAAGCAAGTTAGGGCTCAATGAGCAAAGTTCTTACCGCCACTCACAATAGAATCACAATGAAATTTTCAAGGCAATGAGGCATGGCAACTTCAGTATACTAGAATCAGCATATTAAGACCTGCTACTATAGACGAGTCACTTGTCTGAGTAGGAGACTATATTTAAGCTTTGTGTCAATGCCCTGTCCTTAGCATTAAAAACGAAGGAGTTTAACCTTTCCCGAGCTCTCTAATATAAAAATTACTGCAACAGCAAGATTTATTTTGGACTCGTTTGCTTTCCTTTAGGGTAAGTCCTCTGCCTTTAAGGAGGATCTACCATCTTATCTAAACTAACCTACTGTGCGTATGAAAATATTAAGGAAAGCAATGAGCCAATCAGCACCACGATTATAATGGCCAGGGTTGTATGGAAATTTTTACGAAACAGGAAATTTGTTAGAATTAAAGTCAGGAGCTGAATACCGCATACATCTACACAACAACCACCCTTGTTTGGTTCCGGCTCACTTTATCATAGAACGAAACGATTAGGCAGGCGAACTGGCACAGAAGGGATCGAAGATGTGTGAGGAAGAGACGTTGGAGGGGATAAATCAGATGGATAAAGCAGCATATCTGATTGCCGAATTTTAAAACTGTGGTGCCAGGATTACAGCAGAAGCTGCTAGGATGTGGATGAAACGGAATCGGTACAACACCTATTCATTGGTTTTTAGGTACTGTGGTGAACATACCAAGAAGAGAACTGACCGGTTTCATCGGAAGGTCAGGTTGGTTCAAACCCACCAGAAACGGATCACAACTTTCCCCCTGTTGCCATGTGGGCCATCGAGTGAACGGCAAGCTAACCGCTAACCTAACCTAACTTAAAGTTAAATTTATGGATATCTATTGCTTTTAGGAACTAGAAACCATAGTAAAAATCCTACAAATCTATTTCGAACTTTGACCTTAAGATGTCTATTGAAATGAAGCATATTTTTGAGTACCTATATTTTAACTTTTAAAATAGCCCTCGTAATTGCATATGCATGCCAATTAATGGCATTTGATTAATTTCTGTTAAATGTTCTCATTGACACACTGTCACTTTATTTAACATGTCAAATCGTAACAACAACAAATTCCTCAAAATGTTCAATACTCTTGAACAGAAGAAATTCTTGACATCCTAAAAAACAAATTAAAATTAATTGATTTTAAAGAATGCTCCTCGTAAACACACACTCATACATACATAAGTACTTGGATGTTCAAACAGGCGTATACATATTTACATACATTTGTTGTGTCTTTATATTGTTGAGATTACTGAAAGAAGATGAAAAAGAAATCAAAATTGTTGTTGTCGGGTGCTAATTCGTTTAACACGCCTTCACAAGAAACTAAGAATTCCTGTAAATAAACAGGAAATAACGTTATTATGCTAATGCGATGCGTTTTTCTTTTTTTTTTTATTCTTTATTTTGTATTTTTTCTTCCAAAAGATAAAAAAAAGAGACACCAAAAAAGAACAAGTTTGTTTTTTTCTTAGACTCTTATTAATTTAAAATTCTTAATTAACTTGAAAGGCAAACGAAGAGAAAATATTGTCTTCTGAACAAACATGACATACGAATGACAATAAAATACAAGACGACATCCTACGATACAACGAAGTATACACATGTACATAGATAGGCTTTAGGGTATAGCCCAAGGAAAAACGAAGAAGAAAAAACGTAAAAGAAATTCTCTTTATGTCGCCCTAATTCCAGTACAAATATGCACAACTTGTCTTGCATCAATTGGTTTAAGAAATTCCATTCGAACATAAAACATTTTCTATTCCATTATGCTACCCAAAAAAAAAAAAAGGAGCAGCATTAGCATCAGCTTCACAAACAACAACAAGAATAATAATCTTCACACAAATTATGTCAACATGTGGAAAAAATAATAATAATTACACGTGACATATGAACGAATTGAGAGCATTCGGACAGACAATCAGACAGACAGTCGTGTACGTAGTGTGTTCGAAAAGTTTGTAGCATTTCTTATTCTGTTTTTAGACTCTCTTTTTCTCTTACTTATAATACTCTTTGTATGTCTTTTCCACTGCAGCCAATATTGTAGAAGAATATTCGACTCCTAGGTGAAGCAACACTAGGTCAGAAGCAACACTGGATAGTAAATTGGCATGAAGGGCTGCCATATCTGGAAAGGCTAGGCCTGCCATAATGGTATACAGAAGGCTTGCAGAAAAATCCTGGGGATGTCATCCAGGCATTCGGCACTGGATGTATCCATGATATACATATACATACATACATACATACATACATACATACATACATGACTACATACATACATACATACATACATAATAGATCATTACAACCATTTAGTCAGGATTACAAACCTAGTTTCTCACACGACTTATGTTTTGTGTATTAATTTTATACATGAGTGGTAGGACCTACCGTTTAAAGTCGCCTCCGATAGACAGATTATTTGAGGATCTTTTCATGGCAATTTTATTTACTGTCAGAGCTTTTGCCAGAAATCTGCTGAGAGAAAGGCTTCGAAAAAATATTTTCTGCATATTTCGTTTTGTGGGAGATGTTTGACCTGGGGTTTGAACCGTGACCTCAAGTCAACACACTACCAATTAGACTAAGGCGACTTCAATGTATACCATGATAGTCAGACCAATATCTGAGTAGCCAGGAAAAATGTAAAAAAAATACAATTGGAGGTGGATGTGATACAAACACTATGGAAACCTGTTCTACAGCGTCTCTGGAGTCTCTGTCTCTGTTGGACTTAAGTCCACTGTATATTATCAGTGAAAGCAAAAGTTTTGGAAACTATGGTTAGGTTTATGGGAGACAAGTCTAATCTGAAATTGATTTAAGGAAGTTCGTAACCTAAGGAATCGGTAGATCAGGAACGAATCTTGCACCAAGGGCAGGAGTTTTTGGTCCCAGAAAACAATATTTAGAGTCTATTCGGAAACTCGTGATTTTTTTTCCAAGCGGAAGTGTGTGCCCTTGAAAGATGTGCTTTAAAATTCAGGACAATTTGACAGTCACTCCATTCGAAAACTCTGGTGTTATGAGATTAAATCGAAGACAATATGGGACTGCCTTATTCATCAGAACACATACTTGGAAACTATTCAGTTTTAATACATTCCAGAAAGTAATACTTGGGTGCATACCAATAAATATCTTTCCTGCCACCGAGAAGCTTCCTGAAGTTCGAGGAGATATACCAAGATATACCGGCTTTGAGGAGATATACCATGAAGGAGAATACAATACACCCCATAGTCACAATACTCTCAATGACAACAATAGGAAACGTTTTATTAAGGCTAGCCCAATAGTAGCATCACGAATATCGACTCTTAAAGTCATGGTAAACCTTAAAGGTGCAATTTACGCCTTGCAGGCAGAAACCGTACATAGAACATCATCCAACGATTTTATTCCATTGGGCTTCTGTCTCGCCTTTCCAACAGAATTGTACAATCTTACTAGCTTTCCCTAGCACTATTCCCCGAGCTTCTATTATGAGACTTTGGAACAGCAATTCTGTGACATCACGACGAAGGAGGATTCACTTTTCATACAATGTTTTGTCTCAATTTGTTAAGCTATTACACTCAGATAGGTTTGGCATGTAGACTTCTCATCTGCCACTGCAATTACCGCATAACTTTTGTAACACACCGCGTAAGTAAACTACAGCCTCACAGACGAACAGGCACATAGACATCAAACATTTAACATTTATTTTTCCCTCCTTGCATCCATCGTGTCTGGTTATTTAATTTACACCAAACGTTCCTTCTCTGCTATATTCACTTTGAATATCTATTCATTTCAGTAGATGAAGGGGCGAGCATGAGAGGGAAAGGGGCATAAAATTTCCCTAGTAATAGGTTTTGTTTTCTGCCTATACCTCCCCTCCATTGATGATATTTATTCAGAGAACAGTAGCTGAAAACAATTTGATTTCTTTCAAATATTTTTTATTGACAATTTAAATTAACGCTTCACTCACTCATTCATTCACTCACTCAGTCACTCTCGCACATAGGGGATCAGTGTCCTGAACCTTAAAAAGCAACACAAGTACAAACAGAAAGCACACACACTTTCTGTTGACACTTTGCGTATGTTTTTCATCTTCTGCTTTTGCTTTAACGTTTTCCAGTTTTTATTATTGTTTTTATAAGCCGCTAGAAACAAGCACGTACATACGTATGTATGGTACGTTGCATCTTGTGCACAGCTGCATTTTGTTGCACTGCTCGTATACAGAATCACAAATTCACTTTCCAACATTGTTGCCAGCCATGCGGCACACGTTCGTTCTTCTATTTTTGAAATGCCACACATGCAAAATGCCGAAATGGTGAACGTTGTTGAACGTTGAAAATCGTAAATCAATTCAAATTCGATATTTAAAAAAAAATACAATAACAACAAACATATAAAGAAAACATGTCCTGTCTCATGTACCGTTAAGTCATATAAAATTTATTTATTTTTGGGGAAATTAGGAAACTCCGTAAATAATCTCTGCACTATCTACTACGTAATAATAAAACGTTTTAGGTACTCAGCTGGTAAAGATCATGTGGCATGATGATTAAAACAAATTTATTAACCCTTTACCGGAGGCCTATTAATAGCCTATTAGAAGCGTTCAAAGGTCGACTGGGAATGTAAACAAAAAGGATCTTTCATTAAGCGTTTTCTACGTTGAAATATCATCGAAACTTTTTTATTCATGGGGCATACAACAGCGATTAAATGTGACCATGGCTTCTCTGGAAGCGCAATTAAAATGTCCAATTTTCTTAGACGCATGCTTACATACATCAGTGGTTATCGCAACCCTTTAGTCAGGATTACGATCTAACTTCTCACACAACTTATGTTGTGTGTCTTAGCTTTATACATGCCTGGCAGGACCTACAGTTTAAAGTCGACTCCGAACGATAGTTTTTTTGAGAGACTTTTCTTAGACTGTGGTTAATCAGGCTGTATTTGAGCAATCAAATAGATTATTTTAGGCTTTGAAGACCGCAATGGTTTCTTGCTTATTCGCTTACTCCCCCAACTTAAGAAAACTCACAAGAAAAACTGTAACGAAGTCAAATCGCATGATCTCGTGATCCCAAATCGCTCGTTAAAACACTTGTGCATACCAATCCAAGTTATACAATGCTGGCTAAAAGGAGTTCAAAATTATCGACCTATAATGCTTGCCATTGACAGTGATCAATGGTCAAAAAAGGTTCCAAAAATCCACACCAAACAGTGATCCCTGTAATCCCAAATTCGACAATTTGGTCTGCTAACGTACCCATTCATCTAGAAATGTGTCTCATCGTTGAGTATGACCTTTCGTTGAAAAGTCATTCAGCCCAGAGCCCATTCAGCGAACACCAATCGTTGTCTATGATCTTTTGCCTTCAGTTTTTGGGTCAATTGAATTTTACATAAGGTGCAAGCCCAAGTAATGTTACAAAGTTGCAGCCTGCGAACGCCCAAGTTCTTGTTAGCGACACAAGATCGAGTGCCTAGATTTTCATTGACACTCTTACGGACAGCGTAAATGTTTTTGGCAGATCTTGCATTGTGAGAAAGCCACTGTTTAAACTATGGCGAGTTAAGGACAAAGTCGCCGCAGTCTAGTAGATAGTAATAGTCGAGTAGATGTTGGCTTATTAGACGTAAGGTCACGGTTTAAACCCCAGGGCAGACATCTCCAGCAAAACGAAATATAAAAGAAATGTTTCTTCGGCGAATTTCTCTCAACAGATTTCTGGCAAAAATGCTGCGAATAAATAATTTTGCCATGAAAAAATTTCTCAAAAATCTGCCGTTTGGAGTTGACTTTAAACACTAGGTTGCTCCACTCATCTATAAAATTTACAAACACAACGTAAGTGGTGTGAGAAGCTAGGTCGTAATCCTGTTTGCTTTGTTGAACTGATATAGAAACGAAGAAGACCAATTCTGTTCTTTAATTGCATGGCTATCTATAGCATTAACAATGAGAAGTGGTGTGAGAAGCTAGGTTGACTGAAGGATTGTAATTATGTATGTTATGTAGGAGTTATGGATTTAGATTTCGTTTACGCTTAAGAAACGACACAAAAAAAAAATTGGTCATATTGCGGCAGATCAACGCAAGACATTCCTAGAAAGTTGTCACACGAGTACAATGAACAAATGCGATCATTGTGAAAATCTTTCATAAACCCAAGTGATCATTCTACCGTGATCGAAACCACCGAGCAATGTAGAATGCCTATGAATTCTTCAAACTTCGCACTTTCAAACTTCGATCATTAATTTTTGATTTCCAGCGTGAGGAGAGACCTTAGCTATACAATAAAAATGTTCGGCAATATTCGTGCATGTACAGTCATACCGAAATGCATCAAAACGCATTTCCCAAGGAATATTATTTTGATTTTTAATCGACAAAATGTTTACAACAGACAACAATAAAATTGTTTTACGACATGTTCTTTGCGCAAAAAAAAAAAAAAAACAAAAGAAAAAAGAAAACCAAAATGCGTGTGCAATAAATTTTATTCATCGATGATGGAGGGCCTATTCCAAAACCGACACGCGTTAATTGGAAAAGTCATAAACATGTTCAAACATTGTGTTATGTATTCTTAAGGATTTCCTTAATTGTACCTGCAAATGTCGAGCGGAGAATGTCTTCAAAACTTTAATTTTTCTAGGCGTCAAGACAAAAGACATCTTTCCGTTTGATTAACGCATTCAATAAAAAAAAACATAGAATGGTGGAAACATGCCATCGAAAAATAAATAAAATCGTATGTGTTAACGACCAAATGTCTACAAATGAAAATCACATGGTTTTTCGTTCCTATTTTAGATTTTTTTTAAATTGTTTTCTAAAAATAGAATCCAGTTTTAATAATCGTAAAATTTTTTAAATTTTAAATCCTACCAAACAAACGTAGATTGAAATTAAAATCATTACGGAAGATGTATTGCGCTCACACTTCTTTCGAAAACCCGAGTTCTTGTGAGCGACGCAAAATCGACTACCCAGATTTTCAAGTACACTCTTACGGACGGCGTAAATGTATTTGGCAGTTTTTGCGTTGTGTGATCATATCAAATGATAGACAGGAAGCTCCTGCAATTTGTCAGGTCAATAGGCTCGAAGAAGACATTATAGGACTATGCTATAAAATCGTCGTAGTCTGGTAGGTAATGTATTGGCTTATTAGACGTTATTGCGGTTCAAGCCCCAGGTCAGACATATCCAACGAAACAAAATATGAAAAATTTTTTCTTCGGCAACTTCCTCTCCCTGCCAATAAAAATTTTCTCAAAAATCTGTCATTCGGAATCGATTTTAAGCTGTTGAGCCCACTGCTCATGTATAAAATTAACACACACACACACAACATAAGTGGTATGTGAAGCCAGGCTGTAATCCTGACTGAAGGGTTTTAATCACCAATTATGTGTGCATGTGTGTGTATGTTCTGACTTAAAGGCTGCCTGATCACTACAGTGTTTTCCAAGCAAAGGTCTTGGCAAATTTTGAAAGCAGCACAATGCTTGTTGAGTAATGAAAATTTCCCTGAAAATCTGTTTTCATTAGACAGGCAAGCTGCGATTAAGTCCCTAACGAATGTAGTTTCAATGTCCGTCTTTGTCCATAAATGTCGGGGATTTGTCAGAGAAATTGTGGATCATTGAAAGGTAACTCTTATATGGGCTCTGGAAAGTGCAATGCTGACAAGCGGGCCAGGTATGAGTCTCCCAATCTGCCACATATTACAGGATCTAGTGGTTGTACGAGAGGCTCAATCTCGTTGGCATCGGGAGAGTACAATATTGCAATATTACTAGACTCTGCTGAATTCGAATGGACGGGAAGGGACCCCATTCATTTCTGTCCTTAAATAGCAAGGACATCCATTACTTAATAGTAATCCTTACGGGCCGATAGACTTCGCATTCCTACAAACAACTTGTGTAGGAGCTTTTGGTCTGAGGAAAACTGAGGAACAGACTGTCTCCGCCGATAGACTTGGCATTCCTACAAACAACTTGTGTAGAAGCTTTTGGTCTGAGGAAGGCTGAGGAACTGACTGTCTTTCACCACATATAGCAGCGCCCTGCTTTTTCGTAAGGAGATGAGCTCTCATTTTCTGTCATCCTTGACCAAGCTCTCTAATATAAAGATTGCTACAAAAGCAAGATTTGTTTTGAACTTGAGATGGTTTCCTTTAGGGAATAATGACTATGGTTGAATAATGACTATGGTATCAGAACAGCTTTTCACACCACTTCTGTTGTGTATGTTAATTTTATACTTGCAAGGCGGGGCCTACATGAGAGATTTTTGAGAAACATTTTAATGGCAATTTGTTATTTACTCTCAAAGAGAGGCACTCGCCGATAGAAATATTTTTTTTAATATTTCGTTTTGTTGAAGATGTCTGACCCGGTGTTTGAACCCTGGCCTCACGTGGTATCACAATGGAACTAAATGCTACCCTAATTTGGACCTCTTCTTTTAAAGGCGATTTCGCTGATTTACCTAACCTCAAATAATCTATCAATCTGTTTAACGAGCGAATTCTATTCAAATTTAAAGATGAAAGACTCGATAGTAGATGAGTATTCTTATCATTATACCGTTAATCTTGGTGCGGAAAAAACCCAAACTATTAATCTGACAAAATCACAGTATTTTGTCATCACAGTGACTGTCATGAATTTCAAGTACATGAGAGAAAATTGTGTGAATAGAGGAGTTTAAGTATTGGACGGTGGTTGCTGGCCACTGGTCTCTTTGGAGTGAGATGATGATGATGATCATTTTGTTTGCGATTTGACTTTTTTAAATAAGATTTATGGCTTTTAAATTAATCGTCACAACGATATTATTATACCACAGCAACAACAACAGCAAGAATTCAAGACCAAATGTATAACAAACAAACTCTTACAATGATGGTTGATTCCGTCTCTCTCTCTCTCTCTGTCTGTCTGTTTATTATTGGATGGGTGGGTGACACTAGAGAGGAAATGTTTTATGAATATATGTGAACTTTAATTGAAGTATTTTTCATAGAAAAAAAAACCAAAAAAATAAATTTACATGGAGCCAGACTTTTAAACAACAATTACTCCAGTACTGTGGTGATAATAGTTATTTAAAATGAATATTTTATATACACCGGATGCAATAAAAGTTGGTCAAGCTTTCAACTTCATTTTTTGTTAAACAATTTAGGTGCCATCATCATGTGACAGTTACTAGACAAGCGATTATTCGCTTGTCAGCAAGTTTAATGTCAACCATTTCGGCTATGATAGATTTAATCAACTTACTTATTTGCTTAATTGGTTAGGATTACAACCTAGCTTGTTATACCAGTTATATTGTGGTGTGCGAACCTAGGTTGTAATCTTGACTAAAGGGTTTTAATTTGCATGCAATTATGTACGAGCTGAAACCAGATGTTTACATCATTCAATTCAAACTAAAAGAAAGTTAATAAGAAGAAGATGATAAGTTTGACAGTAAATAATAAAATCATACTCAAAGCAAGATTAATTTTTAGAAATTAAGAACAAATACGCATCTATTATCGGGTCTTTCATTTTTAAATTTAATAAAACAGCATGTCAGACATTAGCAATCGTTGGACAGATTGAAAGATCATTTTAGGTTAGGTAAACCAGGGAAACCGAAAAGACTCAAAGGATGAGAGAACAGGGTCACCGTAGTCTAGTAGAGTAGTGTGTTGCCGTATTAGACGAAAGGTCAGGATTCGAATCCCCGGTCAGACATCAAAAACGAAATATGAAAAAAATATTTCTTCGGCGGCTTCCTCTCGGCAGATTTCTGGCAAACACTTTGATAGTAAATAAAATTTCCATGTAAAGTTTCTCAAAAAAATCTGTCGTTGGGAGTCGACTTTAAACTGTAGGTCCCGCTACTCATGTATAAAACAATATAAGTGGTATGAGAAGCTAGGCCGTAATCCTGACCGAAGAATTGTAATGGCCAATTATGTATGTATTATGTATGTGACGTATGTAAAGCAGGGAAAACGCTATTAAAGGAAGAGGTAATGCGGTTGTCTTATGACACAATTGACCTAAAAACCTTGATTATTAAAACAAAACAAAAAAAACAAACACAAAACGATTAGGAGTTGTTTTCAGCCAGCAACCATTCGAAATTATGACGTCACCTGTCCTAAATCCACACCAACCGAATACTTATTCGGAAAACATTTGTTTTTTTGAATCTAGAAGAAATACTAACTTAAGCAGAAGCCTTCGACTGGTGGCGGCTAATTTTATTTCATGCTCATAGTACTGTATTTTAATTGTCTGTCGTAAATAACAAATGAATGAAGAAATATCCTGTCGTATAAAATAGAATAAAAGTATTGCAAAAAATACCAAAACAAAAATATCAGGTTACAAGGCAAAAGTATTTCCGATTTGATTTGAATCCCTTTTCCATATGAATGTGGAGAATATTTTTGTGTACTTTCTGTATTAAAAAAAAACGAAACGTAATTACTGTGTAATCGATATCGCTATTTTACGGAACAAAATTCAGTTTTTTTTCCCTCTTTTTAATTCAAAACTAATTCCGGTTTAATTACCTTTGTAAGCATTACGTTCTTGTGTGTTTTTTTTTTTAATTTTAAATTGAAATCTTTTGTAGGTTTTCAAACTATTTTTGATTCATTTGGTATTCATTATGCTTTTGAAATATGATCAGTTTGTGAAAAGAAAATAAAAGAAAATAATTTCAAAACAGATCATGCAAGAATTTATTGCAATTGAAAGAAAAAGAGTTTCTCAGTTGGTTTCTAAAGAGCTTCAATTTTCCATTGCAATTGGAAATCCTTGAATATGCCTTCTTGAAAACTGCAATAAATCTAGTTCTCATCCCTTTGCATAATAGCAACCAAACTCAGCTGCATTTCTGGCCTAACAACGCCCCTTATAAACTGTTGTTTTTTGCAATCAAATTTAAAATGCAAAAAATTTATGAAAAAAACAAAAACAAACTTAAGGAAACCATATTAATTTATTATTTGAATTGAATGCATTATTTTTGTTTTATTTTTTTTTAATAAAAACAACAATTGAACCCCTTTTGCAAATTCATCATTAATAAACTCACTCCTGTAGAGGTTGTAAATTAGCTTAGGCTTTGGTTTATTGTTTGAATGACTTTACAATTCGTTTTGTGATTGGCATGACAAATTATTGCAATGCAATACCCCTTATATACAATCCAAAAACAAATTGTAGCCCTTTCCCATTTGAACCACTTGAAAAAAAAAACTCTGCAAATAATGTTCTTTCTCTACTAACCCTCTTTACTAAGCTTTGTTGTTGTTTGATTAGGTTGAAATATTTGCCCACCCTTTAAGGGAACTATTGAGGTAACATTAAACCAAAGATTGTCAAACATATCGCACATTATTGCCTAATGATTATTAAATGCAATCGTATTGATTACGCCTTTGCAAAAGACTACCATGTGAACAGCATTGAAAACTGTACGGTAATGCCAAATTGGGCTTTAGAAAGCTAAATCCAGACAAGTATTGGTGTCTCGAAACCTATGACGTTGACTTAGCTGTGTAGTTGGTTCTCCAGCTTTGTGGTAGAAATTCTAATTACCGAAAATAAAGCATAGCTTACATGTATAACAGTCTCGATGTCTGAAAGTCCATTTTGTAGAAAGAGGAAATGACGTCAGTTCTCCTTAGTGAAAATAAAGTTTATCCAATCATATTGATTCATTGCAACATTGTCGCAATGTAGCTTTGGCTTCACTGATCTTCACTGTTCCCAGAATGTGGTTGTAGAAACTTCAATTCCTAAAAACGGAGCATAACTTGCATTAATTGTCTCAAAGTTTATTTTGTAGAAAGAGGAAAGGACGTAGGTTCTCCTTAATGGCAGTTAGCTTATCCAACCATAGTTATTTATTGCTGTTTTATCGCTGAGTATCATAATAGTGAAACAAAGTGACTTGTGACTTGTGAAGACTCAGAATTATAATCCCAACCCAAATATATGCCTTGAGATATCTGGTTAAGTCATCGCATTTGTTGAAAAACTGCTAAGTTATAGGGGTATTGAATCTACTTTGCGAATCTCAAGTGTTTCCAAAGCAGCGACTCCAAGAAACTCTAAAAGGAGGTGTATTCAGGAGATAGATATACAGGAGATAGGACATTGCAATACTATCTGATAATCAGACCGCCATTCAAACATTCTGATATTATGGGGTTAAATAGAAGATAGTTTGAGACTCTCTGGAGAAGTTGAATCGGCTAGATAGAAAAAATAAGGTTATCCTCTGCTGGATGCAGAGTCATAAGGCTATCAGCTGCAAGAGGAAAGCAGATGAGCTTGTGAAGAGGCCAGTCCTCTTGGCTGGCGTGGGCGTAACTGTTTGAAAAACTATACTCTAGATGAAGGAAGGCAAAGAATCTTCTCAAATCAAGTGCGTTTGAAACAGTCGAAACTTTCGTTGGGAAATTACTATAAAAGGAGATCAGAGACTGTACAGGCATAACCGAATGTTGGTTACCGTCTAACATTCTATCATGCGATCTTTTTAGTCATTACAACTACTGAAGAATTGAAGCAGCAACCCAGGAGTGAACTATTGGGAAGGGGGTAAATATAGTGGGAATATAGATCTTTTTTGATTCATATTCTGTAGTTTTTGTCTGATTTTGAAAAGAAATAAAAACTGGTGTGATTTTCCGCTTTTCAAAAGAAGTGTGAGTAATCATAATACAATAAAATTCAAATTCTGTTGTTGACACTCAAATTAAGTGAAACAATTTGTCACAGATATTGACATGAATATCACACCATTTAAACTGATTAACATCCTTAAAAGTTTTAAACTGACTGAAATGAAACCGTGTATGACGACGAATGAATTTTCTTTTCTTCTACTTATCTATACCCCTGCACCGATTGCACCTATGCAAATACAAAGGAACACCTCAAACTGTATTGAAATCCTTAAACGTTTGATAATGTCTTTTGCATTTAAATGTCTCCATTGCATGTACATATATATGTATGTATATGCTATGTAAGTGTGTACGTAAATACGTAGAGAACAACTTAAATAATTCATACAACAATTTCACTGGTTCGCTAATTTGCCCGCTCCTTGATATTTACGTTCGCACGTTGTATATAATAAAACAAAGAATAGCAGCAGTGTTGCATACAACATTTGAATTATTTATGGGATTTGTCAGGAAATGACAGCTTTGGAGACGGTACAATTACAACAAAACATTATTACATTAAAATAGAGTGCGAGCATAACGAGAGACTAAATTACATCATGAATTAAACATACATATATGTATACAAATATACAAATATACGAAGATAAAAAGCATTATGATAGTTTAAGATATTAATATAATTTCTACAAATCAATTACATATGTATATACATATGTATCTGCATCTACGTATGTACATACATATGTAATTGATTTGTAGAAATTATATTAATATCTTAAACTATCATAATGCTTTTTATCTTCGTTTAAATAATTTCGTTTTCATTGTAATTTTTTTCACCTCAACGCCGTTATTAAGATAAATTGAAATTCGGATATGTAAAGATTATTATTTATTTTAATTTGAACATTCCGTTACTAAAAATATTTTTGCCGTTAAAAACGCATTGCATATTTTGTGACAGGTCAACTGTTATCAAGCCCTTATGAATGTCAATCGTTAGATAAACTGTATTATTATCTTGTTCATTTATGTACATATGTGTGTACAGATTAATATTTCTTATAATTTAAATTTAAAAAATTAATATGTCTGTGCTTATAACCGCATTACGTTTTGTGAAAAGTCAACTGTTATCAAGACCTTGTGAATGTCAATATGTAATGAGACCTACATTATCTTTTATTATTACTGACCTTGAAAAAGAAACAGATTCAATCGTGTTGTTTATTTTTTTCAACATCCCTGTAGACAGTATTTTTTTATTTTCCAGTCCCTTTTTCTTACGTTCTCAATTGATTGTTAGTTGTGCCTCAATGTAAACAATTAAACGTTAGTATTTGAAGCTGTGACTGATAATTTTATTACTTTTTACTTAAAAAATATTCTTTGTGCCGTTCAATCACTATTACTTTAATACCTTGTGTAAACAGACACTGTGTGGTGAATAACTACAAAATGGCTACCGTTACAGATTTCTTAAATTACAATTTCAAATTGCCGGACTTGTCGATTACGAAAAACGTTACAATACTTTAGTAAGAATTACGGCTTAGCTTTTCACATCAACCATGTTGTGTATGTTAATTTCAGTTTATCACCGAACTCATTGAGTTATCATCAAAAGGCTGATAAAATAACAGAGAAAATTGCCGAAAGAAATCTTAAATTGAAATTATTTGAAAATCGTCTATTTCCCGTAGTGTACAAATTGGTCTGGCAGCTTGGTCACTGCCTTATCTTATGCAGTTTGATGATGTTGTATGCATTAATTCTGCCTGATTTCCAAGTATTGTTGTTGTAAACAAGAAGAAGCGAATGTTTATTATTATTTTCGTTTGATAAAAAGTATTCTAAAACAAATAAATATTGAAACCACCTGAAATGGCCAACACCATTGATAAGGTTCGCATTATTATAGTGGGTGACTCCGGTATGTAAAAATTATGAAAGCTTTTAGATTTTTTATGTGATTTAAATTAAACCCTCTCGGGTCATATTCCACAGGTGTTGGCAAAACTTGTCTCACCCATTTAATAGCCCACGGCGAAAGCTTGACCCGACCGGGCTGGACGGTTGGATGTAACATTGAAATCAAATTGCACGAATTTAAGGAGAGCACAGCCCAACAGAAACCCTACTTTATAGAGTTATTTGATATTGGAGGCTCATTGAGCCATAAGAATACACGCAGTGTCTTCTATACACCCACCCATGGCATTATCCTTGTACATGATTTGACAAATCGTAAAAGTCACAGCAATTTAAAAGAATGGCTCTTTGAAATTCTTAACAAAGAGGGCAAAGACACTTATAAAGGCGGCAGTGGTGGCGGTACTTGTAGCGGCAACCAAAGCCCCAATGCAGTTACTTCGGATGCCAATAGCTTCGATCCGGAAGAATTTTTGGGTGCCACTCAAATACCTATATTAGTAATGGGTACCAAATTGGATTTGGTAGATGAAAAGAGGCAACCGAAAACAGTACAAAAGGCAGGCGGCATAGGTAAAACAAGTAAAGTACACCTTTCTTTACTAAAGTATAAATAACAAACAATAGGGACTTAAATGCCATCGTAAATACTAAAAAACTAGCACAAACGCTTTAAATATATAATCCATAAGACTTAAATTGAACCTTCTCTTCCTTAGCTGAACAATGTGGTGCCGAAGAAATTTGGCTTAATTGTCGTGATCCACGCAGCCTAGCCGCTGGTACTACAGATGCTGTTAAACTTTCTCGCTTCTTTGATATGGTAATTGAAAAGAAACAACAAACACGCGACACTGGTTATTACAGTTGTGGCTCTTTAATCGATCGTCGTCGTTACAATACGGCTTCTTCGTCGCCTCCACGACCGGTTGCTTCTAATAATCCCAGCACAAATGTTACGGGTCAAACTGGTAGCGCACAAACTCCACCAACTTGGGAAACTAGACCATTAATCAGAACTGGATCTTCTTATGGTAACGTTTTAATAGATGCGAACACTTAAATTGTATAGAAAGTACGATTAGACCAGATTTTGTTTAAATTAAATTGCCTGAGAAACGAGGTTGTTGTTCAATATATTTTCGCTTTTAATGTTTTTAATTGTAAAAAAAATGTATTTGGTAGTTAGACAGGTAATGCATTGGTTATGTAGTCAAGTTAAATACTACAAAGTAGATTTTAGTTCTTACTTTTTGAATTGGGTTCTAAGCTCTCATTGAATTGAATTTGTTTTCTTGTACAAAATTGCAAGTGTGATATCCAGCAAGGACTTAAATTCACTGTTTCTTCTATTGCCTCTTTACGTAACCTACGATCTATTTATCCTTTACGATATGAAGTAGCTCAAGCCCTGTTTGGGCTCCTATAATATCTGTGAGAGCTATCCTATTCATACTTAGGACTAGTTTCGTACCTTTAAGATTGAGTTTAGGCCGTAAGGCTCTTGTAATCCAACAGCCTGATCTACATCAAACCATTTCCTCAATAATTCCAAAGTTCAAGCCTATTACCGACCTCTATCCTGGCGTTACCTCCATACCTAATCTTGTTCATGTCAGTTCATCTGCAATTTTGTTTGCAGTAATGTTGCAATAATCAGGTATCCAGAATAATTTAGTTTGATAATTCGAAAAAAAGTTGCTTAGCAGCGTTTGTCAAACCCACTCAGTCTTCAATGTTGCCTGACTACATAAATTATTACCCCTGTGCTCTTCGATATGTTTCCTGATCGGTCCTATAATCTCCGCCTGAAATATGACATTCCGTCGGAAGATTTTGTGATTGCCTAACACTGGCCTCATAGGTGAAGAAACCTATTCGCATGCTCATCGGTGAAAATAGTACAGCCATTGAAGATCAAAACCTATTCAGAATTCCCAATTGGGAATTACCACATTCGGCGTATTATAGAAATAAAGTTTTGTAATCCCTTATTCCGACAGACAAGATGACTAGAGCATTGACGGATTCTTCACAAAATCCTCCATTGACAGACTGATTATTGAACCATTTTTAGATAAAACAATAAAAAACCTGAAAAAGTATCGTTGAACCTTGAAATACATCGAAGAGTTAAAAGTAGTTAAGAGATAATAGTGAAGTGTGTTAAAAAAGCAATATAATACAGTTAACAAAGCAAAACTAGATAAGATCACGAATATTATGCTTAGTAATAGACAAATACAAACACTTGGATAGAACCTATAATTTCTAAAAATAAAATAAATCCATTTTAAAGCTTTTAGGCTCTTTCTCTGAAGCAGAGCAAATTCTTTATTTGATAAAAAAAATAACTTTATTATAGCAGTATAACCCTTGCATACAGCTATCCTATCGTTACGCATCTGTCTTATCCTGGGGGCCATTGCATTTGGCGACCGCCCAAGAAGTGTAAATGCAGGTGATACACTGATTGTGCACCATGTTTGCCATTATTGATGACCACACGATAACCATCTTCCAGACCCAATTCCTTGGCCACTTTGCTGCCTACTAACATTAAATGACCTAAAAGACTGGCATCTGACTCTTCGGCTTGTGAAAGCATAACAATGGGTTTTCTAGGTATAACCAAGAAATGAGTTGGTGCCTGAGCATTAATATCGTGGAATGCGACACACTTATCATCTTCGTAAATGAATTTGCATGGGATTTCTTTACGTAGAATTTTACCGAAAATTGTATCTTCGGCTGGGGCAGCCGCTTGTGCCTTATCGACTTCACTTGCCATTCCGACCTTGAATGTGGTTGGCAGATTATAAAGACTTTAAAATAAAATAAAAATTAATTCCTTTAAAATTCCAATGTTACAGCTATTTTCACATATCCTTACCAATTTCGTCTAATAATCAACCGGCTTCGTGAAAATAAATTCAATAGGCTCATCTGTCAATTTGTTCTGGATCTACACACAGTTGATAAATCTCGCAGTAACAAATCTAACAGGGAAGAAATTTTGAGCAGTTATTTCAAATTCTTCAATAAATTTTGAATAAAAAATATTTATTTTACAACAAAATTCTGATTTTTTTAAGGTTCTTGTTTTAAATTTGTTTTAGATCGCTTTTACATGTTTAAAATTTAGTTTCGCAAAGCCTTTTATATATTCTTCTAAACTTTTTTTACATTGGAATTTTAAGTTCAATCTTCTCATTAAATTTTTTTCAAAATACAATATAATTGATAACTCGATGCAACATAGATTGAACGAAATTCAACATTTTGTTTTCGAATGTATTGTATAACGTAATGAATCGGTATACCAAAAAATTACATCGTGCTTATATTTGTTCTCAAAGGTCCTAGACAACTTTAAGCGTTTTCTACAAAATATATTTATCTGGCATTGCCGTTAACAACAAAAGGTACTCTATTAACATATGGCATCACTGTTCAAATGTTTTTCACCAGTTCCTCTTTGATAATTCGCTTTTTTCTACGCATTTCTTTATTCGTAGACAGTAAACAATACTAAAATAATATATTTTCATTAAAATTTCTTGAAAAATATTAACTTTTAAAAATTTAAGTGCATTAAGCAGAGATAAAGATATAATTTTGCAATGGAGCTAGATTGGCAACACGACCTACATGAAATAAAAGATCGCGGTTTACATTTGCTGCAGACAGAAAAATGGTCTGACTGCCGTTTCCTGGTTGGCGGTACACCTCCCAATCAAAAAATTATTGCTGGCCACAAGTTAATATTAGCCATGGCTTCACCCGTATTCGAACGTATGTTTTACGGTCAGTTAGCAAATAAAGAAGATCCGATAGTTATACCGGATGTTCAGCCGGATGCTTTCCAAGCAATGTTGGAATATATTTATTCGGATCGTATAAATATCGGCTCATTTGATAAAGCTTGTGAGCTATGTTATGTGGCTAAGAAATATATGTTACCACATGTAGTCGAACAGTGCACCCATTATTTGTGGGATGATCTGAGCCCGAAGAATGCATGCCGAGCATATGAATTTGCAAAACTTTTCGACGAACCTCGTCTAATGCAAAGCAGTATGGAGGTAAGGTTAAAGACAAGAAATTATTATTGATGAAATCAAAAAAAATAATTTTATTCTGATTTATATGTGGTCATATCAAATCAATCTCATATCGTTTTAATGTTTTTAGTTAATTTCTTGTCATACTCGAGAAGTTTTAGATGATCCTAGTTTTACGGATATAGAGGTATCCACTTTAATGGCCATATTGGATCAGGACAAATTAAATATTGACTCGGAATTGGACTTATTCAATGCTTTAATGCGTTTTGCTAACGACAGAGGAATGTTTAGGGATGAGACTGTACAGAATTCGGTACAGCACAACGATCAGAATTCACCGGTCGGAGGAGGGATTATAGGTGGTATGCTGAATGTTGAAGAAATTAAAATGGAGCCAGATGTAAATGCGATGATGCAGAGTCATGCCGAGGAGTTTAATGATGATAATAATGATAATGTTTCTTATCACCATAATGCGCCCTCCCCCGATGTAATAGTGGTTGATAGTGATGCTTCAGTAACTGATGCAACAGAAAATGAAGGAGCAGCACAATTAGCAACGTCATCGTCCGTTGCAATCGAGCAACCAACTTCTTCCGCCGCAGCAGCAGCGGCTGCGGCAGCAGCAAATCTCAACTATTTTATGGACGCTCAACGTTTAACAATTGACGAGACTATGCTAAAGAAAGCTGTGAAGAAAATACGTTTTCTTACCATGACTCCGCAACAATTTGCAGAGGGACCAGCTCGTTCTAAGCTCTTGCAACAACACGAAGCCCTTGCTATCCTTATTAAAATATCTAGTCCTTCTATTAATGACTGTCCGATGCCGGAGGGCTTCTGTAGTTCTCGTTGCAGCCGCAATTATTTCGATCAGCGTGGTCAACGGGATTTTGCGGGATTTGGTGCAGTTGCACCAAATCATTTTTTAGGCGCTGGAAATTTATGTAATTTTGCTCCTATGGATGCATCCATGGATCATGTCCAACAACAAATTCTAATCTCGAATCGTAATTGCAACTTGGCAACAAATAATGCTGGCCCTAAACCTCGGGAAGGTGCTTCATTGTCCTTAGTGGCAGGAGTAGGAGATTCAGATGTTGCTACCAATGATACACGACGTTCTTATTGCGTTCGTACGGTGAATCCTCAATTTGATTATCGCAATACAAGTGTTACCGATTGCGGTCTAACTTTTCAAGTTGACACTAATATTTGGATAACGGGTTTGTGTTGTTATAACTCCTGATTTGTTTTCATATTGTATTGCTACATTTTTAAATTGTAGGTGTTCAAGTTCCCACCCAAGTACTTTGTGGCGAGTTAATGAATTCATCAGAGTTTTCTGAACGCTATTCAGAAATTTTATATGCTCATATACAGGATATACAAGGATCTCGTCTAAGTTATACCCATTGTACATCGCGTGTACGTTATGATTCTTTGCTAGAAATCTCATTCGATCGCCCGGTTTATATTTATCGCAATCAAATCTACAAAGTTTTTGTAGTATTCAATAAAATTGGTTGGTATCCCATGTATACATCGGTACCGGATGTCATTTGTAATCGCGTTAAATTTCGCTTTAACGTTGGCGATCCTGGTGAATCTGTACGTGATGGTTTAATACGCGCCATCGTATTTTCAACACCACAAGATAGCAGCAGACATATACCGGAGTAAAGAGACCATAAACGAAAATCTAATAAATGTGACGATCGATAATCGAATTATGATTTTAGGAGTATAGAAGAAGACTTAATTGCAATATAAGCACAATTTGTTGAAAAAAAAGTATTTTTCCTTATTTTCTGACTTTTTTTTTAAGAAAATACAAATTATGTTTTAAGATTTATTTTATAAAGTATTAATCGGGATTCTCAATAATAAATGTTTCATTTTACAATGTCTCTTGTTTTATTTAATGTTGTTGGGCGGAAGATATCGATTGCAGATTCATGTAATGATGAACTCCTCCAATGTTGTTTTTCCAAAATTAGGATTTGTAATGAATCTTTCGATTTTAACAAAATTTAAAATTTAATTTAATTTTTTAACGACTAAAGGCGTTTTAAGTTCTCATATATATTCAATGAAGTAAAAGAAAATAACTTACATCTGGTCTTTAGTTGTTTCAAGAGACAATACTGATCTATTAATTAACAACAAACTTTCGGCTTTCAGTACCACTGTGCACTTTGTAATACAACTCTTGCTTATTACCGTTTTGTTATTGTACGAAGTGTTTCGTTTTTGTTGTATTTACTTAGTCGCATTCAATTTACTTTCATCCGCGTAAAATTGTGTTAAAGATTTTGGAAAAAATTACTGTGCTAAAAGTTAAAAAAAGATCTTAAAATTAAAAATACTTTCCAGTTTATGCACTAAACAAATGTACATAAAAATAGTGCAAATAAAACAAAAGGAAAGGACTTTGTTTTAGTTTTTCATCCCAACATGGAGTCATCGAATTTACTTGCATTTTTTTTTCATTCGCATTTATGATTCGCCATTTTCTGAATATTACGAACAAAATGCTGTGCAATTGTGTTTAAATTTTGGCTGTTGGAACGTATAATTCAATTACATAAGGTTCAACCAATCTAACACTATTTTTAAATTGTGCTTAACATTATTGTCCAGTGGAAAATAACAGGTGAGTTTTCAAAGATTTAGTTTTTGAAAATTGTAAGAGGAATACGCAGAAAATTTTTAAAAGTGAATGAAATATTTATGCGATATGATAACAGAGTGCCTGGGGTAGGTGTTGCATACGAGTTGTGCATATTTATTCCAGCAATTGGATGGTAATGTCGTTTTTTAGGGCTGAATGGGCGTGCCCCCGGCGACGCGGAGTTAGCTATCTCTGTAACATAAGAGATTTTCGAAAGTTAGGTTAGGTTTGAGGACGTATAATGCTTATGTCAAGTAAGCAGTGTGTTGGCTTATTAGACGTAAGGGCACGGTTCAAACCCAGGTCAGATATCACCAACAAAACGAAATACGAACAAGGTCGTAATCCTAACTGAAGGGTTGTAACGACTGGTTATGTATGTACATACGTATGTACTTGTTCTTAGAACAATACAATGCCCGTCCTAGAAGAGATAGAGAGGAAGAGAGGGATAGTTGAGATGATAAGGAAATGGGGAAAAGAAGATGAGTTAGAAAAAAAGAAACAAAAGAAAACAACACGCAAGAGAGCTCGACTGTAACCTTGCTGCCGCAGCACTTCTCAACCAGCTCAAGCTATTTTTGAAACTCTGGAGAGCCTAAATGTCCCTGCCCAGGATCCTCATCTCCATTTGCAGAGCATATGTTCTACAATATCTACAACTCTACTCATCGCATCATACCCTGCAATAGTCAGACTGGGTTCTATGTCAGATCGTTGTCAGAAATCTAAACTTGTACCCTGTAATGAAACCAATAACTAACCTCTGGTTGGTCTTATGCAAGCCCATTGGCAAAACTATTCTAGCATTATCTATAGCAGGCCATAGATACCCAGACATATAACAACTGAATTCATCCTTGCAACGCAATGCACGCTTGGTTGTTATTTTACCTTGAGTCCGTTTCTTTAATCTCTTGTTGTTCCAGCTAAACGGGTGATTGGTTCTGCTGTATAAGTATTTTTAACAAATATGCCTTCCATAAGTTGGTTAAAAATTCGATAAAAACTAAAAATATGCGATTTTAGGCCTAGTAGACTGAATCGTTATTGGATCAAGATTTCAAAACAGATTTCGTTAGGGTCGGCTAACTTGTGAAACAGGAGATCATGGCGCTAGTTTACTGGATGATCATGGTATCAATAATTCCAAAGCAGGTTTCCTTATGGTCGTTCGTTACTTCGACCGAAGATATATGAAAATAACCGTCGGTAAATGAAATTGCCAAGTTTGTCAGCCTTTCCGTGTTGAAATGGTGAATCTAATTGACTATTTTTGGCATTATCGCACGTCATGAATCTTTTTTTTTACACTGTGCCCTACACTGCTATTCAACACCATACATTTTATGTTACTGTTAAGCGAGATGTTATTTATAAGCCATTTTTTAAGTAAAGATTGCAAGGCTATTGGTTCTTTTCATGATGGTAACCATTATCTTTACTAATGCGTTTGCCTAGATAAACAATTCCATTAATGACCAGCAACATAGCGGTGAAGTGTTGATAGTACCAGTTTCTTTATTAGGATTCTGAGATAAACTAATGAGATTACGATAAAGATTAGAATATCGGCAGCAGAATTGTATGTTTACAATCAATAGCAAGCTAAGTAGTAGTATGGGGAATAGTACGTAAGCGTTTTTCATTTCTGTATTGATCTCGAAGAATAGATTTTCTTCTTCGTAGATATGTATCTCTACATTTGGTTACTGCTTATACTTCACAAGAATAATTCGCTGTAGTCTAGATGATAGTGTGTTGGCTTATTAACCCACGGTTGAAGCTTCTTTGATCAGATATCTCGAACAAAACGAAATATGAAAAATATTTTTTTTGGTGCCATCCTCTCAGCAGTCGGTTCTGGCAAAAAAAAAGTTTTTAAAATTTTGCGTTTCTAAATCGACGGTTAAACTATAGGTTTCGCCACTAATGGATAAAATTAACATACACAACATGGGTGGAGTGAGAAGCTAGGTTGCAAACCCGACTAAATGGTTCTAATCATCAATTAGGTAAGTTATAGTTCAAAATTAAATTGCATTTATTCAGACTGTGTGTCTTTGATGCACAGCGTAACCAGGGTTCTGGACTAAACACCTATTTTGAATTGTGCAATTAAACTGCAAGTTGTTCGCTGAACTGTTGGACGTTAGTGTTCTAAGTTCTAATATTTTTTTAATGAAACTGATCTCCATAACCAGGGAATTCGGTTTAAAGTCAGGGTTGATAACAAATTGATTATGGCTGCTATTTTTAAGGCTATGGGTTCCTAACCATTATATTCAGAAAAGTATTTTGTTTGTTTTATAATTTTACTATAAATAAAACATATTTGGGGGATTGCTTATTTTCTTTATGTTTTTTCTGTTTGTTTTACAATTGGAACAAATATTTTAACAATATCGAGGGACTTAACCAATATGAACGTACATATATTAACAATTTCAATTCATTTTAGAAAGTATAGCAAAATTTTAAACTATTTACACAAATATACGGAAGTTACATACAAATACATAAAAAAAATAAAATAAAAAAGAGTACAAGAACAAATAATTAACAGTGTAAGCTCTGTTTGAAGTGTTATGTTTTTTTTTTTTAAAGAAACGAATAGTAAAAGTTTGCATAAAAATCAAAAGTGAACAAAAGATTTATTTTCCAAAACCGCCACATTTAGCGTGAGCATATTCGGGATCTTCACATGTTAAAGTGGTTTCATCAAAGACCTTATCCTCGCCGCAAGTAATAAGACGTGGATGACCTTCAACACAGGTTATAAGGCGATGACAGTCACCGGGTACAGGGAAACGAGGGAATGGCCAGAAACGAGCAGCGGGACCATCAACTTTAGTTGGGCATTTAAAACCAACGACAGCTGCAAACAAAGAAAAAAAATAAAATTTCAATTGATTGCAATACAATAAAAATTAATTACAATTTCTTAAACATACCTTCTGGATTACAACTATCCAATAACTGATCTGGCCAATTGCAGCCATGTATGCGTTCATCATAAGCCAAACCAGCATCACATTCTTGTTCAATTGGTTCACCATGAGCACATTTTATATAAGTAGTAGAGCATTCCTTTGATACTGGGTAAATGCCAAATTGATACTCACAGCCAGGTGTTGAAATTGGCGTAGCTAAATACATACATAAATTATAATTTAATTTTAATTACATATGCTATATTTAATAAGTTAAACTTACGATCCCATTTTCTTCCTTTGCAGTCCACAGCCCAATTGTAATTGCAATGATTGTGAACAGCGCCTTTGCCATCGAACAATAGACCATTTTCACAAGTCTCCAAAGTTAAAGTGCCATTAGTACACAAAAAGAACTGATCGCATTGTTCGGTATGAGCATAAGCTTGAACACCATGTTTCTCAGGGCATTCAATACTATCAACTGGTACACTATGGACTGAAAATATAATTTTTTTGGTAAGTTTCAATGTTAACAATTTTTGTAGAAGTTCATATATTAATTAAATACTATATTACATATAAATGCACACATAAATAGTCATCTAGAATTCAGTGTAATAACATATTCCTCTTTATCGCTAATCAAAAGCGAACATTTTATTCCATCATAGTGCAAAATAACTTATAAAATATAAACCTACTTCAGTACTTTAATTTAAATTTAAACTTTTTAACGAAATAATTTGTTTATTTATTAGCTTAAAACTTTAGTTGCAAGAATTTCCATTAAATTTTTTGATAGGATTCGGGCCATATTAGGAAATCAATATTTTTAAAAGAAAATCATTTAATATTTGTATGAGAAACCTATATGTCTCTTGTTCAATAATATAACGAAAATCGCAATTTTCGTAATTAAAAACGTTAAAGCCTTAAATTTAAAATTCAAATAAAACAGAAACGGTCTGAAATTTTGAAAAAATAATTTTTATTTTTGTTGTGAAGAACAATTATTCCGGTTGGAAATGGAATGTTATTTCATTCATATAGCTTCCGTGTCTGGCCTTGTAGTATTTCATTCGATTGCATCAATTTCCATGCACTTTTTGTAGTGTATGCGATCGTACCTCGGCAATGGCATTAAGAATGTTGACTTCAAATGCTTTGTCGCCTTAAAACTTTTCTTTAACGACGCCCCACAGAAAATAGTCAAATGGTTTCAAATCGCAGCTTCTTGGAAGCTAAATGACATCATCATTTCGGCTAATTAAACGGCCATCCAATGTTTGACGCAATAAATCGATTGTGGCATGAGATGTGAGACAAGTTGCACTATCGTCATATCAATACAATGATAAGCGTTCACATCAATACTATGAAGAGCGGGTACAAAAAATCTCTATTGACCGTAATGGTTGCGCCGTCCTCATTTTTTCACTCCACAAGCCGCACCAACCAGTCACTAATAATGGTTGGTATAAGACCACGTGAATGTTTTCTGAACCCAAAATTTGGCAATTTTGCTTATTAACTAACGTATCCACCAAGATCAAAACGAGCTTTATCCGAAAAAGTAATTTTTTTTACAATTTTTGCAATTTACGACCAATTGTCTTTGTTTTGGAAATAATAAACAGAATTTTATGAAGGAAGAGAATGACATAAGTACTGTCAGATTCGAAATAACCCATGGTTCAAATTTAAGCCAATAGATAACTCACCCTATATTTTTTTACCTTCGTTTTGGTGGTAATAAAGCAAACGGGAATCTTGCTGTTGGAAGGTAACGCACCCTACAGCTTAACGCTTCCTTTAGCAAAATTTCGCTTACATCGTACAGTGCTTGCTTGGTTGGCAATCAATTTGTAATATTTTCTTCCGGCAAATAAATTTTTCCATTAATCATTAATTAATCCATTTTGCCCAAATCCATGTGGGCTAGGGCAAAATTAAGGCTTTATTTGTTTTCTCATTTATTAGACAAGTTAGCGTTTAAAACCATAGTTGGACGATCAAATATTTCTTAATTTTCGATCTGGTAAACGATACTTAGCAGCGCCATGTCGAATCTGTCCTTGCTATTGATTTTTTCTTTTGTTAACTCCTACCGTTGCAGCTTTAGTTCGTAAGTTTTTTGCTGTCGTATTATCGTTCTTTTTATTCTAGCGATTTATCTACTAAAATGTTCCTTTTTGCTTTAGTTAACCGCTTTTCTAATCCCATTTTTAAAGAGTTTACTTTAGTTCTTCTAGAAAATTTGCGATCACCAGCAAATGTTTTTTATATCAGCAAGAGCTGTTGCAAATGATTCCTGTGGATCTTGTTGATTTTTACACACAGTGGCTCAAAGTTTATTACAACCAGTACCTTTAAAGGTTGAAATAAGCTGTGACCCACTGTATGTATGTACAAATATCGCTTTTTATGACAAGATAAACTAAAATAATTGCTTCGGAAACCTTTCCTAAAAAACACTTTCATTGACTTTCGTTTACAAATTAGGCTTTCTAACCTCACAATTTCATATCGATGTCACCAAAAGCAGGAACTTATTTACGATTTTTTTTTGAATATTTATTTTGAAAAAAAGATTTGTAAATAAAAAATAAATATCGGAAGTGATTTAAAACTGCTATTGCAGTTCAACAAAAAAAAAAAATAATAATAAAAGAAGAGAAATGAAAAATAAAACAAAAAATAAAAATTACAACTTGCCAACAAAAAAAAAAAAAAAAAAAAAAAAAAAAAAAAAAAAAAAAAAAAAAA
>QOCX01000193.1:18838-35316 GCA_005959815.1 Sarcophaga bullata | reverse complement strand
GAAGTGAAAATTAGAATTACGTCCGATAGAAGCTAACATTGAAGAAGAATTGAAATAAAATTAGAAAAAAAAATGGAAAGAAAAAGAGAAAAGTATTCTTTTGGATCGGTTTTTGTAAGATAAAAAATAAAATTGAAAAATATTTTACAATCAGAATTTGTTTGATTCAGAAAGATTAGATAGAATAATAAAAAAATTAGAAAGAAGTCTGAAAAGTAGAGGAATAGTACTAGGAAGATAGGATAGCTAAGAAAAGAAAGACAAAGAATTATTGTAAATTATTTAAGAGAACCATAAAAGATTAAAGAAATAGAGAGACAGAGAGAGAGAGAGAGAGAACTTGAGAATATTTAAAAAAATAGAAAAAAAGAAAAGGATTTCAAAGATAACAAAAAGAAAAAAGTTCTGTAAAGTTTAAAATTTTTTGTAAAGAAAAGGAAGAAATGCAGAATATTTTAAAAGTTGAAAGAAATTAACACTAAGAGAACAGAAATATTGATATTTTATAGCAATAAAGGACTATAATTCATAATAAACAGAAGAGCATAGTATAGATCACTTTTTGAAATGAGAAAAATGTAGAGAAGAAGAATCCAGAGTATTGGAAAAATAGTGAATTAGTGAAGACCAGAAGTTTAGAGAACTTTTTTAGAAATTAAATGAAAAAGATAGTAAAGGATAGTAAAGTTAAGAATTTAAAATGAAATAATTGAAGATGAATAGAAGTAGATATAAAGAAAAGAAAAGATTTAAAAATATTTGCAGAATAGCTGAAAAAGAAAGAGATACAATTGAAAAATAGTTCTAGATGTACAAGAGTATGCATGTCAAGTATAGAGACAGAGAGAGAGAGAGAGAGATGAAAAGATAAAGACGGTGTGAGTTAGTTAATTTTAAATAGTTTAATGATTTTTGTTTTTGTTTTAAATATTTACAAACATTTTAGAGTCATTAATTAAAACAAACTTTGATTTTTTTTTACATATTTTAACATCAATTTCAGTCAGAGCATAAATTCATTCAGCCATTCTGGTAAATGAACTGAATTTCTTTATAAGAATTATTTTAAAAAAATTAAAAAAAAATAAAAATATATTTTCAATTGAGGATTGAAAACAACCTAAATGAGTTTCGTGTAGAGTTAATAAACTATAGGAATAACCTAAATGACTACTAGATTCTGGTTAGAAAACGCACAAATTAAAGCCGCTAAAAGCTAAAAAGCTTAAAACTCTTCTATAAGAGAGTAAGAAAATGTGCTTTACGACAAAAAAAAAATAAAAGAATAAAAGAAATTAAGTAATCACTTATTCTTTCTTGTCATCGGCATCTTTGTACCAGTCTTCGCAACCGGGTACATTTTCGGGAGCATCACACATTTCGCTTTCTTCGTTGTAAACTTCACCGGTCTGACAGCCCAAATCACGAGGATCTTCACCGTTTAAGCAAACGTAGAATTTCTGACAATCGGTAGGATGAGGATATCTGGGATGGGTAACAACTTGGCCGCGTTTATCGGTTTTAGCTTGATCTTTGGGACATTCAAAACCGCTAGTAGATTTCTCTGTAGAAAACAAAGAAAGAAAACAGAAAAATCACAATTAATTTTCAATTGCAAAACGTAGTTTGATAAAATGTGAAATTTACTTATGACAACACCACAGTTTTCACGTTTGGCAGTATCGGGCCATACGCAAGTGCCACTGTATTCATCGAAATGCAAGCCAACGGTACATTTCATTTCGAGGGCATCACCATCAATGCAATTGTAGAAAATATCACAAACAGATTCATCGGGATGGGCAAAGAAACCATTTTTACGTGGACAGAATTTGGAGGATTTTGGTTCTTCTACAAAATGTTAATATAATAAAACAAAAAACAAAAAAAAAAATGTTAATATTTTCTAAGGCAAGAGCTAAACAAAGTCTACTTACGTAATTCAACACGATCACCGCAATCAACGTTGAAGGGCTGGTCACATTTGTTGATCTTACGATTCAATGGATCGAATACCAAACCATCAGGACATAATTTCTCCTTGGCTACGCCATCATCACATTCGTAATATTTATCACATTGGACCTCATGCTCGAATTGACCATTGGGCTTGGGACATTGGAAAGCAGCGCCTAAAATAAGAAAGGCAAAGAAATTTTATTTATGCTTTAAGCAAAAGTTTCAACCGGATAAAGGAAATTTGTTTCCTTTTAAACAAATGTAAAGAATTACTTTTTTTTATAATTTTATAGGCATAAACAAACTAATTTTCAAAAAAAAACTTATTCTTGAAAATTTTATAAATATTTTTAATGTGTTGGTTTACTTTTAAAGCCCACTATATCTAAGCCTGCCTACTATACATGGCTATGGCTATTCAAATGTATGCAAAGAAATTTCACTTTCAGTGAGTTTAACTCCACGCCGCTATAGAGTAGAGTAGAGTTTAATAACCTCTTACAGTTTTACGCTGGCTGGCATGCCAAAGCAAACGTCTAACCATAGAAAATGTCAGGAAAACATTAGAAAATAAATATTTGTGGCAAAAAGAAAAAAAAAAGAAAAAAATTTTTTAAAAAATGTTGGCATAAATAAAAGTGTTGTAAAGCGAATCGAAGCCAAGCCCCAATTAATTGCATACAATGGATGACTAATAATAATTCCGCTTTGGCATAAATAAATAAAGTGGGTAAAATAAACTCAGTTTCTATGGTTACACTTTTTCCATTTAATTAATTACTTGCTTATATAGACAGATAAATATTTAAACGTTATTATTATTGTTTCTCTATTTAATTTTGAACTTTAAAAGGTGGGTTTTTATTTATTTATTTTTTTTTTTGTTATTATTTTATTTAATGAAACTGCATACTTTAAATTGCATAATATTAAATGTGACTAATTTTTAAATGCTAAACCAGAAATCAATTTTTATTGTATTGTACTCTCATATCATGCCATGTGTACAAAAGACAAGTTTTACTTTTATTTGCACAATAGTTGCTGCACTCGTACCCATAATGATTGCAGAGTTTGATACTTAAATACCAAAGGCTGATATTAAACAGTTAACTGGACGGACATATGGAGTTAGATACCGACATTTAGCCTGATAGACAAGTCAGAGACACATGTTTTTTTTTCTTTTTTTTTTTCTCTCTTAACCAGTTTGTAATATTTTGAAAATTGATTTCTAGCATGATAAAAACATTACTTGAACTGTGATATTTAAAGTTAAATGGCAAACGATCAGTAACCGCAATAATCTTGGAAATTTGTTATTTAATGCAGTATTTTAAAAGTTTTTTTTTTTTTTCTTTTCTTTTTACAAAACAAAGCAAATTAAATTAAAATATTTCATACAACTTTTACTATTATTTAATTACTTTTAATTACAATTAAACAATAAAAGATTGTTTTTAAAAATCTTTAAGAAAAACAAAAAACCATGCAATTGTTTTTTTTTCGATATCGTTTGATAGTTTGTTATCCGGCTTTTGAGGCCAATGTCAATTTAATTTGCATATATTAATATGTAATAATATTTTTTTTACTGATCGAAAATAAACAAAAAATTTCCAAAAAAAATCAAGTTCATTATAAAGAAATTTTATGTTTTTATTTTTATACAAAAAAAAAAAATAATAATAATATAAATAAATTTAAATAATCATCAAATAATTATCATAAACAAATTGCTTAACTTTATTATAAAATTTCCTAATGATTATATTGTCAAAAGTACCAAAAAAAAAAAAAAGTAAATTTCTTCCAAGTGTATGTACCAGAGGGTTTAACATCAACCTCGCAGTGTAGTTTTAATAGACAAAAATATTGAAAAAAATAGTCTAAAAACCAATGAAAGCTTATTTTTCTAATATTCTTTAAATAATAAGTACGAGTATGTATAAAACCATGGTAAATTACCTAACCATTGTAGGTTAGTATAGAATACTATCCAAATTTAATATTTTTGAAATAATTTGTTCTGTGGCATACAAGAAATCCATTATAACCAAACAGCACATGCTGTATTCCATAAGGAACAAAAATCTATGGCCGTTTTTCATTGTTATCTCACGACAGCAATTGGTTATATTTTGTACGTTTTCTCCATTAAAAAGTACCTTTAAAAAAGCTACTTAAAACGTACTAAAAATTTATAACTACCAATTATCACACATTTACTTTCTATTATTAGTGAGTTGTTTTACTTTTTCCTATACCAAGCTATTGAAATATAAAACTGAAGGCCAATGCTTTAAACATTTTAAAAAGTAATTTTTATTATTATTTAAAAAAAACCACAACCTTTTTACAATCGTAACCGAAAACTACTTTTTATTACAAGTAATTTGACAGGCGCACCTTTCTTTGCGAAATTTTTGGGTGGGAATACAAAGTAGAAGGTCAATATTTATTTTGAATTATAAAAAGTACTTTTTATTACGAAGAAAATGTGATATCTTTTCACAATCCCTAATGTCTTATTCGTTGAGAGTTTGTCGTTCAAATCACAGTACCGACATCTTGAACAAAATGAAAAAAAGAAAAAAAATTCTTTCTGTGTCTTCTTCGCATCAGACTTCTTGTTAGAAATTCTAAGAATGAATAAAATTGCCATGACAAGTTTCTGTAGTTGCGAATCGACATTAAACTGTAGGTCCTACCACTTATGGATAAAATTAACAGACATTATGGTTGGTGTAAGAAACTAGTTAGTAATCCGAACTAAAAGGTTGTATTGACCAATTAAGTAAGTAAGTTTCCTTTTGAGAAATAATAAGTTAGGTTTCCTGTTGGATATGTCACCTTATTGACAGAAATAATTTCTCTCTATACTTTTTTCAATATTTCTGGAAAATTTATCTTTATTCCGATTAAAATAAATATGTTTTCACAGTTTTGTAATGGGCCACCGATAATAGGTTGTAAATGGAATAAACTCTCGCTTAACTGGCATAAAAATTTGAAGTTATATATTGCAATACAATTAAAAATTCTATCTAATTATTGCAAGCTGAGTAACTTAGACTTGGTGGGAATCGAACCCACGACTCTCTCGCTAATAGTCTAGCACTAGACTACCGGGGAACCGAAATTTGAAGTTAATTATTATCGTTCTTTTTAAATATTTGCTTTTTTGTTTTTCGAGTGACACAAAATTTAATGAAAAGGCTGCTTAGAGAATATTTTAATATCTTCTTCACTTAAAAAATTTAATATTAATTCATTAAATTCTGCCTGTTCAGTATTTCGAATGTCATCGTATCCAGCCATAGGATATCAAAAGAAGAGCAATAGCTAAAAATTACAGATGTGGATCACTTTCACAAACGGACCCTCCTTTAAGAAAGAGGTCCCACTTAGAACAGAATGTAGGCCCATTGTAATACAATCATTACAGACAGTTTCAACAATATACGGGAAGTTACCGATCTTCTCCACAGAGGTGGAGAAAGTATATGCCTTATAATCTTTCTATTTAGAATACAATTCTGGTATTGTGGTAATTTTTCTACTTAAAGTGGTTGATTTTCCTTATACCCTAAGAAACAATAATTCTTTTAAATCATGGTATATGTTAATTTTTTTTGTTTGTTTATAAATTACTTTCAAAATTTAACTTAAGTTACGTTCACATTAAGCAATATTTATAAAAAAAAAAAAAAAAAAATTAAGTTTAAATAAAAAATATTTAAATTTACTAGAATTTCATAAAAGCACACAGCTTCAAATAATATTTTATTTTATATTTGCTAAGCGTTACATTTTTTTTTCAACAAATATTTGCTAAATGTGATTGTAGTTTTACTTTTAAAAATTTACAATCTCTTAATAAATACAATTTTAGTTTTATTTTTCAATGATTTATGTTTTAAAGAAAGGACTACATATGTATTTACATATACAATCAGAAATAGTTTTTGTTGCACTCTATTTTCTATTAAAAATTGATTTTTTTTAAAACACTGTTTATCACATTTCAACTAAAAAAAAATTGTTAAAACACTCACTTGCGTTAGAAATACACAAAGCAGCTACAATGGCACACACTACAAATTGCCTCATTTTGTTAATTATTTTTTATTTATTTTTTTTTATTTAAATTAAATCCTTAACACTTATGGATTAAAACTATAATTCTAGTAATTCAGTTTAAGCTGAACTAAACTGAATGACGGTTAAACTTAAACTATCGCTTCAACGTTAAAAACTCTTACTTTTGAAGACAAAATTTTTGTGCGCCGCTGCCTTTGTTTTTCTCGGTTGTGTTGGTTTTTACTTTTTTTTTTCTTTTTCTTTTTCGCTGACGTTGGCTGTAATTTTGTGCTGTGCGTGCGCGTGCGCATAACGAACGAACGAACAAACGAACGATAACCACAAATACCGGGTATAATAATTATCTCTGTTGACACCGTCGTCACCATAATTGTTATTGTTATTATTGAGTCTTTTTTTCTTTTGCTTCTTATTTTGTTGCTCTTGCAGCTGCTGCTATAGCTGCTGCTGTTATTTGGAATTGAGTCTGGTTTAAACAATTTTTTTTTAGAAAAACACAAAGAAGCGTTAAAATATTGTAAAAAAAAAAAATAAATAATAATTCGTATGTAAACGAGCACAAGATGTGTTGAAAATATTATTCAAAAATTTGAAAGAAACAAACAAAGAGAAGAAAATTGTTTAACAAATTCTGCAAAAGCAAAACAAAACGAAATTTCATGTATAAATATTGCGCAAATGGAAATGTAAAATAATTGATTATTATCTACTCATACCCTGTATGAACTTCTCCGTTGAGACGTTTATAGTGTTTAAAAAAAAAAATTTTTTTTTATTAAAATTACAAAATTAATACAGGAAAAATAAATATTTTTGTTTTTATTAATAAAGATTTTTCATCAATTGATAACACAAATATTAAAAAATTATAATTTAAACATATTTTGTAATCCATTGTTTAAGCCAAAATCCATTATAGTTATTTTATTTATTTATTTATTAATTAATACAATTACAAAATATATCAATTTATTATAAGCAGAATAACCAATATCATATGCTAAGTGTGGTTTAAGTAACCAGAGCGTCTGGTGTTATTCGAACCTACAATCCTCAATACTAATAAACTAGCCTACTATACTTTAAACTATCTATTTTCATCAAATTAAAATTAATATCGTAGTATTATTGTTAGATTTTACATTAGCATCAGATATTAAATAGAAATTACGCACCAGTTATCAGGCTTATTTTAGTTGGGTTTATATTCCGAGTTTTATACCCTTTATCGAAACATTTCGCCAACGTACTTTGCCGGTTTTATTAAAATGATTCCTGCATCTCAGTCAGAAGTTTGATTTCTTTTAATTCTCTCTAAAGATTGTTATATTCTTAGGTATTGTTCCCCAGGAGTTGATTATTATAGAGATTACATTTGCAAATATTGTGTGATTTTTTTTTCGATATTCTGACTGTGAATATTAGTTTATCTTTATCCAATTATTGTATCATATATCTTGTTATCGTATGGCTATGAAAGGAAAATTATTCTGCAAATGCAATCCTTCGTGGAAATATGCTTAGGGAAAGCGAAGCCAGAAAAAAGGAGAGATAAGTGCATTTATTATTTGGCTTATTTCCTTAATAAAAATATATTAAAGTGTTAATACAGTAAACTTAATTGAGTTATGCGTGAACACCAACTTATTAATTTTACCAAAAATAAATCCAGAAAAAGAGTTAAGATTTTCAAGTCAATTTTGAACAATTTCTATACTTAAGGCATTTATTGCTATTTGCTCATTTGACCCAAGTCCCGCCAGTAGCGATCTTTTGCGAGTGTTTAAGCACTTAGCTAGATTAAATTTTTATAGTAGATGTGGCAAAATAAGTTTTTGTTACTAAATATTTAAAGGACTTTTAGAAGTGAATATGTTGCTTAACTTTACCTTTGAGGTGGCCGTAGTAAAGTAGATAGTGTGCTGTCAGATCATCTCGATCAAAACGAAATATGGAAAAAAATATATTTTTTTATCAACATTCTCTCAGCAGATTTCTTTGCCATGAAAAGTTTCTCAAAATAGGACCCGTCAGTCATGTATAAAATTAACGCTTACAGCATAAGTGGTGTAAGAAGCAAGATCGTAATCCTGACTGCAGGATTGCATGTATGTATGTACATTTAGTGAATAAAATATTAATTTTTATGAAAAAAAAGGAACATAATCGTAAAATTATTTCAATAGATACCATAATCGTTGTTGTATGTTCTATTGAGCATGGACGCGACAATATTTCGGCAATGCTTGCCGAGTCTGATGGTTTGATACCCGCCAAAGACTCTGGGTGTTTGTGATTGTCTAATTGCTTGTCTGGCATTATATGTGATTACTTACAATAGAAAAAAGAAAGTGTAGTAAGTATTACTAAGAATCAATTCTCCAATAAAAAAGTGACGAAGGTACATACTACCCACTTCCCTTTCTCCTACAATTTATCTTTCCCAGATTCCAACATAATGCACTGCATGAATAGGGATCATCTTCTGACTGTTTGCCTAAAAAAACAACTACTCACTTCATTGGTCTTTACAACCCTTTGCTTAGGATTGGAAACCTAGCTTCACATGCCTATGTTTTTTGTACTAAGTTTATCCGTGTCGGCATCTATAGCTTAACGTCGACTTCAAACGGCAGATTAGAGAAGTTTTTCATGGTAATTTTATTATTTACACTCTTAGGTCTATTATTAGAACTTGCAGTTAACTAAAGGCAGGATTTTAGCGGGCAGATAAAGTGTTTTTCATTATTATGAGTACCCAATATGATAGAAGTGAACGTTAAGCTAAAGGGGAAGATCATCCTGCCTTTAACATTTAAAGTTCACTTTATCTTTGAACTTGCCATATTATATATATTATTTTCGATATGGTAATAATAAAATAATAAACATAACAAATAAGAAAGCATGTCGTTGCCACTGCGTTTTTAAAGAACTTTATTAAAGCTGCAAAATTTATCCATATTTCACCGACATTGCCATATTTTTGAAAAAGTTAACTTTATTCTATCTGTTAGTTGTAATAACGACTGTAACTTTACAGTTCCCTTTAACTAAAGCTACCTTTAACTAAATTCAACAATGGCCCTTTGAGTTTTTCTCAGAAGACTGTTAAAGATAAACTTTAAACTTTAATCAACATACGATTTAAGCAGTTCGTTCTGCCAGGTATTTTACTGGCTTTATGACATTTTGCTGGTATACTTATGAAAAATCCCAATTAATTGGAACCCATAAACTTTTTTATACGAATTTCCTGTAAAGTTTTTATGACCTAATTTTATTTTTTAAACATTGAACAGAATGCGTTATTCACAGCTGCTTTCTTTGTTAAAAGTACAAAGATTACTTTAAATTCATCAACAACCGCACGCCCGCACTTAATTATGTAAGAAAATTTGTAATGAATTTTAAAATTTAATCCCTTTTTTAAAGCTGAGTTAGACAAAAAGAAAAAAAATTATTAAAATGCCATGCACATTATGAGATATAAAATCCAAATCAAATTCAAATGATTTCCTTTATTTAAGAATTAGAAAGAAAAAGAAACAAACAAAAAAAAAGAAAAGAAAAAAATTGAATTCAATTCAATTTAATTGTATTATTAGTTGATTAAAACGAGAGTGTGTGTGTGTGTAGGAAATTTTATTAAATGCATTAAAGATATCAAATCAAAGGAATGACGTTTGAAATATATTGTTATGCACAGAAGAGTATGGTACGTAATGTACATACATAAGTACATACGTTAAATGTTAATATGATTATAAAACGAAAAGAGAGATATTTTGAAAAATAACAAACAAAACAGCAACTGACTGCTAAAAATCATAAAACTTACGAGATGCATGTTTATTTTAAAGGCTTGTTTTTTTTTTATCATAAAACTTATTTGTTTGCATAAGACTCCATTCGTGTATTGTATCACAGCAAATCTTAAAAATAGTTTCAAGAAATGACATGGCATTATACCCTCCTTCAAATAACAATATCAACAAAATCGTGTGTTCAGCAATAAAGAAGGACTAAATTATGCCCATCCAAAGTCGTTTGCTTTTTAAAATTCAGGCACATACACACATATGTGGTTTTATTAATTTTTTTTTTTTTTGCATATATTTGCTGAAAAGTCATATGAAGGTAACAAGAAATAGTATTCCTTGTTGAAACACAGTGGTTTTGGTTGGTATTCACTTTTTGTTATTTTTAAAAATCATTAAAGAATAAAAAACGAATTGATAAAAATTGTTCTCTAATCTTCACCTTCACTAATCCTCGTTATCACTTTCATTATAACTTTCAATTACAAACCTTCTTTCCTTTACGGTACCCAGTTAAACGGACTTAAAACCCGGTATTAAAAAAGGATTAAAGGATCAAAGTAAAAAAAATCTGTTGGATGAGGCATCTCGAGCAACAAGTATATTATAGCTGTACAGGTATGTTGTACTTGCTCGGGTTTAACGCATTTCTTCCTATGCCTTAGCCAACTATTTTATTTGTTTGATACAAAAGTCATTCATTTTTTTCATGGGCTATATTCTACTTATGTAGACTAAGTTTTGCCATAGTCTAGTAGATAGTGTGTTAACTTATTGAACGTGAGATCGCGGTTCCAATCCCCAGCTCAGACATCTCGAACTAAACGAAATATGAAAAAATATTTCTACGGCAACTTCTTCTCAGAAGATTTCTGGCAAAAACTCTGAGAGTAAATAAAATTGACATGAAAAGTTTATCAAAAATCTGTCGTTTGAACCGCGTTCTCACCTCCGATGTACTAGACTACACCAATATGTATACAAAAACTAGACATATCAAACGACTTGTTGCATTGTCTAAATTCCACTTAAAATAACAATTATTAGCCATTAGACGTGCAGCGGTAATTAATCGAATGTTTTATTTCTTCATTTCATCACAAAACCAATCTACTTTCTAATGCAAAACAAGTATACCAAATGACTTAACAAAATACGTGTTTTATAGTGGAATGAAATGGTGCGCACTTACTCGGATTAAGTTGATGATAGGAGCGTGTTAGACAATATAACGGTCCACGTTAAATTGTATTTTTAATCAAAATCGAATATATTTTCATTACATTTCGAAAAATTAAAGAAAAATTTTTTGTAAGGTTTGTAAATTTCCAAATGTCAGAAATCATTTACTGTACGGAAATAATTGTAAACAACGTGGTAAATAGTCTTTAAATTGAATAAACACAAGAAAGCATTATAAGGAAAAAAAGGTTTAAAATTACAGTGGAACTGCTAAACTTTTTGACGTGCCTAAAATACAAATTCAAGAGTTATAATGTACTAGTAGTGCACGGTAAAAGGAAAGTATAAGAAGGCCTACTAAAGGGCCTATTTTAATACATTTAACCACTATCAATATCAGTTACTGTTGATCTTTCAATTCAGATTGAAGGCCTTCTTCAGCTAGACTTTTGGAAGAACTTGCTTATCTTAACAAGTGTATTTCAAGGCCTTCTAGAACATAATATTTAATGTTAAAATTATTTGTTAAAATAAATTGCATAGAGAATGCTCCTCTCTTTTAGTTCTGTATTCTCTTAGCACAATTTTACAAAAGGAAAGCATATCTCTTTGAAAAGAGACACTCTAAAAAGGCAAGACAAGGCAAAAATAAGCACTTTGTATAGATAAAAGGTATCAGAAGGCCTTCAAAAAGGCCTGTTAATTGAATACCGTCCTAGCTTTTCTGTCATCTACACTTGGTTTTTAAATTTGTTTACAAACAACACATACTAATAAAAAGAAATGTTACGTGTTTAAAATAATATTCAAATTTCTTTTGTTTCTTTAAATACAAACTAACCACCTACATAGTATGTATGTATGCATGTATTGTTGTAGCTTTATAAATATTTCTTTTACTAGAACAATAATCAGAATATTTTTTTTTTATGAAAATTTTTAATTATGCCAACAAATACAACGTATACAACGTAGTAGGACAAATAATAAATTTTTGTATGTCAAAAGAAAGTTTCACGAAAAAAATTTTTTTGCTAGAAAATATTGTATACGTACTACGTACGTAGTGCTTAAAATATTTGACTATGAACATGAGATATTGGGTTTTCAAAGCCTGATAGTTTAAAAATTTAATAAAATAGGCTTTAATCTTCTCCGGTGAGAATAAACACAAACATCGTGGTTGTTTTATTATGATATCCCTGGTGTTAGAATTGTTTTCCATCATCCTAACCAAAGCTCTTAGGCGAAACACAGCCTCCAGCGTTGTTATAGTACAGATTTCCTTGCCATGATTATATCAACCCCAACGCGCCTCAGTCTAATCTTAGCAAATCTATCTGAGCTGTTTTTAAGAATGTATTTATGAAACGATTATGTATGTTACTTTGTTTTTGTATAAGTATGTGTGCATTTAATGCATTGAATAAAAAACATCGATATTTTATCGATAATAATCAATTAAAGAAAAAAAAAACTTTGAATTGTTTTAATGTATCGATAATAAATTACAACAAGAGTTTTTGAAAAATGGATGTATTTCGTCCACCACTAGGGCACATTCTACCGCGTTAGACTAATAACAGCGCATTTTTTTAACGATATTTTTTTTTTCGACCACTTAGATAATTTGATTACCATAAAAAAATCTTAAGATATCTCACTATTCAGGAAAAAAATTGTATTGGACACTCAAGTAGACACTTCTCTGAAAGGAATCTGTTGACAACCAGAACGCATTGTCATCAGACAATACTTTTTCCTTGATCATCTTAGTAACTTATCTAGTTGGTTATTACAACCCTTTAGTGAGGCTAACAATCTGGCTTCTCATCACACCACTTATGTTGTTTGTGTTAATTTTATCAATGAATAGCGAGACCTACGGTTTAAAGTCGCCTCCGGATGACAAATTTTTGAGAAGCCTTTTATGGCAATATTATTTACTTTCAGAGTTTTTGTTAGAAAACTACTAAGAGGAAGTCGCCGAAGATATATTTGTTTAATGTTTGTTAATATTTGTTTAATGTTGCCTGCTGTATAATAAGCCTACTCACTACCTACTAGACTAGTTTTCTATGACTAGGCTGATAAGAGCGCTTTTTTCTCTAACGATGTTTTTATTTCGATCATCTCGTTTACATAAAGATGGCGTAGATAATCTAAATACAGTAGAAATACTCTTAACTCGAGTTACTATTTAGGGAAAACTTTATTACTATTTGTATGGGACACTTAGTTAGACACTTTTCTGAAAGGAATCTGATATCTGTTGCCATTCCGTCAAAAATTTTTGAAAAATTTTGATTCTACGAGTAGAATAACCAGAACTTATTTTCCTTGATCATTCTTCTGTTCATATCAATAATAGTTGGTTAGTTGCCATAAAGAGTCGATTTGCGTATACTGGCTATGCGAGATTCTCTCAAACCAGTACATCCATTCAACACAAAATACGCTCTATTATAGTCATTTTGTAACAATGTTCTTCAACAAATTCGGCCTCTTTCAAAACTTTCTTGAAGATGCCATACAGGATTGGATCCCAGCTTAACTGTACGTCTGCGGTCTTAAAAATCGCTTCTATTCACTTCATTTGAGATTTGTTTTGCTTCTTTTTGTTTTATGTGGTACAGGCTCCACTTCTGATCAAGTAAATGTATAAAAATATTTCTAATCTAACTGTAAGAGAGATTTAGAATAGTGCATAGCTGAAGCATCTCCCCAATTTATTTTGGATTTGTCGAATAAGATTTCAATAGCAGCGGAAAGTTTTCAAAACAGACATGATTGCCATAAAGACATCACTATTTCCCAAGTGTTTTAGGCACGCTGTAGATTATTTAATTAATCAAAACTTAATAATAATTTGAACTAAAATTCCTTCATATAAATTCTATGTAAAAATAAAACTTGTTTTGATTTTGACGTCAATCAGCATAATAATTTCATAATACGCTGTCGTCAATAGCAGTCACCACAGATATTTTAACGAATTTACAAAAGCTTTCAGAAAAGAAAAAAAAACTCCATTGCATGCTTGTATCTGGTAAAAACCTTTCGAAACATTCTTAAAGAAAAGAAAAAAAAAGAAAAAACCAAACAAAAACAAAAAACAAATACAATAAATTGTTGTAAATTGTGTTTTACAACGTTTGTAAGTCAAGTTGAAACACGCGCTCTTAACTTTAATTTATGTTTTTTTTTTTATTTTAACTCGTTTAAATTCATTAGAATTGCATACGAACGCAATATGGTATGAAACCCAGAAACAAAAATTGAAACAGACAGATATCGATAGTGGTTGTATGGCAACGATGCCAACGGCAGTAATATGTTGCAATTGTAATCATATTAACAACAAAGCTGGATGTCCTTGAAAACGAAAACCGGCATAATTTTTAAAATAGGTTGATAAACGGGTGTATTTAAAATATTTCTTTTTTTTTTTTTAATACAAAATTTTTAAGATAAACATGTTTTGTTAATAAATTAACAAAAAAAAATATTTTTTTTTTTTAAGTCAACACTTTTACTCTCGAAATAAGAGAAGAAAGAAAAAAGAATAACAACTTAAGTCGAATTGTAAGCACTATGCTCAGTATTTGTTTGAGATAGTAAATAAGCTCTCCAATTATAATCACTGTCTCTGAACCTCTACTCACTTACTTAATTGGTATTACAATCCCTCAGTAAGGATTACGTCCTTGTTTCTCACACCACTTATGTTGTGTGTGTTAATTTAATCCATTGGTGGCGAGACCTACAGTTTAATGTCAACTTCGAGCAACAGAATTTTAAGTAACTTTTCATGGCATGGGTTTTTGCCAGAAATCTGCTGAGAGGAAGTCGCCGAAGAAATGTTTTTTTTATATTTCGAGTGTTTGAACTGTCTGCCGCCTTACGTCTAATAAGCCAACACACTACTTACTAGACTACAGCAACTGCTAGGAGTTCTGTTTGTTTCAGTTAAAGTCGATATTAATCACTCGTTTAACAGGGAGGCTCAATCTCATTTCCAGCAAGACAACACGTATTAGACTCTGTTGGACACTTTTGGATAAGAAGAGTTTCGACTTAGTTCTATCCTTAAATGACATGGCCATATATCGCACGATAGCGGTTCACATAGGCATGTCATATCGGCAAATGACTACTGTAGGGGCTGTTCGTCGGAGGAAAAGGAAGAAGCTGTCTTTTACCTCAGGTATCCTATTCTTGTTATGTAAAGACGGAGATTTTTTGACCTCTCGCTATCTGGCATTCTTGATTGAGCACTCTAATATAAAGATTGTCCCAATATCAAGATTTATTCTGTCTGTATTCTTGTTGGTTTCCTCGGTGGAATGTTTAAATGTTAGTGTTGATATCACAATGTTAAACACTGCGTTATTGGCAGTTTGGCTTTCAAGCTCGGTTTGCCCCACTATAATTGCTGCAGAAGTTGCTTTGATATAGAGGAAACGGAATCGATACAATACCTTTTATACGAGTGCCCTGCACTTTGGAACAGACTTCATCGTTTTTTTTTTTTTTTGTGAGAGAACATTTAAAGATTTCGGCATGGTGGTGAACTTGCAACTAATTGAACTGCTGGTAGGTTTCATCCGGTGCTCAGGAGGGTTCATCACTAACGGATCATGGCAAGGGGGCGGCAATTTTCCCGCTAACCTTACTTAACGTACGATATCACAATGTAGGCGTAAAAGAGAGTCGGCCAGCTTACCTAACCTAACCTTTTGTATTTTAAAATTACTTGTTCTCAAGCGTTGTCAATTGAATCCGATCTGTTTCCGCTAAACAACCAAGTGATAATAAAACAAGCTTTTATAACTGCAAGAGATCATTTGAGATACGAAAATAGGCAAAAGCCAAAAAACTGTTGATTAAGTTTAAAATTGTCTGGGTGTAGAGTGTATCAAACTGGTTTGCGAAAAACGAACACATTTAAATGCCGGGTACCGTATTTGCGAAAATAAAACAGAATTCCGAAAATATTCTAAATTAAGCAGATGTTAATTTAATACAAAAAATTATAAATGCTAAACAAGATTACGCAAACGTCTCGTACAACAACCAAAATTTTTCTAATTAATTCCGAATAAATGCTTATTTTTACCTTATCTTGTGAAGGAAATAAATTTTTTACCTTTGCCTAAAGGAAAATTATATAAAATTCTGTAAAGTTTAACGGGAATAGCATTGAGCAATTGCAACAATTAATCAATCAAAAAAACTCTTAAACGGATACTAAACTTTTGAACGTCCAACAATACGAAATACGTAAGAAAATTAGTAAATTTAGGTTGGCATCAGTGATTTGAAAAAAAAATTAAAATATTAAAAAAATGTTTTTACAATAATAAAATATCTAATAATATTGTATTTGTAATGATATATTAAAATCGATAA
>QOCX01000193.1:4905-18830 GCA_005959815.1 Sarcophaga bullata | reverse complement strand
AAGCCAATGCGAATGAAGATTTGAAAATTTTTCAAATTAATAAACAGTGAACCAAATTTTAACATTTTTTTTTCCTTTTTATTTCATATTTTCGTATTATGCACATACATAATTACTTATTAACGCACCCAAGTATACACAACCATGTGTGTGTATATACCCATATAACTATAACTTTAGGGTTTATCAACACTGTTTGCAGTAGAGCTGTACAAAGCGTAAAATTTTTTTTTCTCAGTCCCCTTAAAATGTTGCCAAACAAGAGTAATGGAGTTGTAAACCTTGAAAATTATTATTGACAACATCTCAACTAATTTTAGAAAAAGTGATCGGTTTATACTGTTTTTAATATTTTTTTCTCTTTTTTTTTTTTTTTTTTTGAATTTGTAAATATTTATGCATCCAATACGAAATTGATCATAACAAGTTTGTGTTAATGGTGTTAAAATTATAATTAAAGATGCATGTCGTAGCTACCATTATAAATTAAATTCAAATTTAAATATTGTTGAGTAGAGTTTAGCCAGGCTAATATGTTTGTTTGTTGAAGCCGCCGTGTTCCATTAGGTAGTGCGTTGGCTTATTAGATGAAGGGCCAGGGCTCATATCCCCGGTTAGACATAATAAAACGAAATATGAAAAATTCCTCTCAGTAGATTTCTGCCAAAAACTTTGGGTGTAAATAAAATTGACATGAAAAGTTTCTCAAGAGTTTGTCGTTCGGAGTCGACTTTAAATTGTAGGTCCCGCCACTCATGTATAAAATTAATACACACAACATAAGTTTTGTGAGAAGCTAGACTGTAAGGTTGTAATGACTGACTGAAGGGTTCTACAAGCAATGCCAGCTGTAGGTTAGGTTAGATGAGCTTACCTGGGTTCTGTTGTAATGCTAAAGCTATAAACACAATAACCGCAACGCGGTAATTACAATAATACTTCTATTGAAGCCTCCGGTAAGCTGCATACGTATTAATTATAATAAAGGCTGCAGTAGCAGAGCATAAACAAAACAAATATAAACTGCTTCACTTATTTTTATCAATTCTTTATAATTTGTTCGCTTTATATCTTATACAGTGCGTTTTTAAAACCTCTGTTTTATGTATGTTTTTATATTGACAGCACTAATCCTCTCATTGACATCCTCTCACTGTTAGCACTAAATCTCTCACTGCTGTGAATAAAAATAGCTTAAATGCAAAGCAGTAGGATCGTTGTTTATTGTCGCTTTGCTTTTATAATAATCACTGCAATATTCACCCATGTATTCTATTTTTGAGAGATTGCTGTGTTTGATGCGTCGCTTCTATTGTGTTTATAGCATGATAGTATAACTATGTAATTATAGTTTTATGAAGTTTCATGTATTCTATCCAAATCATCTTTGGCTAGACTTGTTCTATCAATAATTCCCTAGGCGGTGCCTTGGCAAATGTTTGTTTACAAATACTCCAACATTAGGTGCTTATTCATAGGGCACTGTTTTGACGCACACAAACTAATGTCTAAGTCGTCAAATTGCTGTCTCATGCAATAATGTCAAAATAGGTCGTTTTATGAAGCCATATACCGTCCAGTGCAGTCAAAAAAGTGGATTATCATACGACAATAGCTCTCGGAATTGATAATACCGATTCTTATAGGATCATTGCCGAAAATAATAACACAGACCATGAGACTACGCAATGACACCTCTTAACTATGCACACCACACAGTCAATTTTTCTGGGTGTGATAGCTTTTCCACAATTATTTCTGTCCTCCGAGAATCCATTTTTCCTACTGTCGTAATCAGAGAAAATTTTATTCGAAACGTCAAGACTGAGAGCCTGCTGCACTAGCACCCAATCAGCATATCTACGACATTGTAATTGATCAGCCGTGTTTGATTGTTGCATGAGAACGCCATGAAATCAAAAAATGTATAATATACGCCACAGTTTCGCTAAAAGAAGCGATATTTTCGACAATGCGCACAATTCAATTATTGGACGGTCTTGATTAGGAGACCAGAAACCTAGAGCGTGATATCTTGACATTCTCTTTTCCGATCTCAGAAGTTAAGGCAGCATTATTCAGAGCGAAACTTTCAAAAGTTCAAGGATCAGATGGCATCGTGATGTTTAAGTTAGGACATACAGCATTGAAATAATCGACGCTACTGAGGTCTCAAAATAGCAAAAATAATTCCATTCTGAAACCGTAAAAACTAGCTGAATCGGCAAACTCTTACATATCTATTACCCTTTTATGCCATTTGGCGAAAGTTTTTCGATCTCTTTCTCCTCCTTTCCAAAGCGTCCAAAGCGTTCAACACTGTAGACCAGTTATGCGGAACATTGAGAAAACTTCATTGTCTAAAGACACAAGCAGATGATAACTGTCTGTGCGGTATCTCTGTGATAGTCAGGCATTATTGTAATTCAGGTGGAATTCTCCCATAAACCTATTTGCACTCTAGTTCTCTATCTCCGCAACCTTTCATCGAGTCAACATTGTGTCATTTTCGCGGCTGTGTTTGGTTTGGGGTAAATTAAAAAGGCAATACTGTCACCGCACAAGACAAGAAAATCTATGCTAAATAATGCCGTCCCAGTGTGGACCTTCTTCCTCGTCGGGACACAAAAAATTGCGTTGAGGACTGCGATTGGAATCTCAAGTCAGACATCTCGAACAAAACGAAATATTTCCTTGGGTAACTTTTTCTCAGCAGTCTGCTGGGAAAAACCTTGAGTATAAATAAAATTGCAATAAGTTTTTAAAAAATTTGTCATTCGGAGTCGACGGAAACTGTAGGCACCGCCACTCATGGATAAAAGTGGTGTGAGAAGATAGATTGTTATCCTGACTAAATGGTTGTAATTGCCAATTGAGTAAGTTCACTAGATCAATCATGCCTTGAGTTCTGAAACCCTAACCTATAAAATTTCTAGTTTTTTATTGTTAAAAATAAAATAATTTATTTTTAATTTTATTAACATACAAAACAAATTAAAATATTAAACGCTATCAGCTTGATCGGCGTTTTCCTCTTCTGGCATTTCGTCTGCATATTGGACTATGTCATCGTGTGATTCGACTTCGTCTCTTGCCATGAGCAAGCTTGTCTCTGATGGCGGTTTTGTGCCATAATCCACATCGTGTAAAAGATCAGCGAATGTCTCAAAACCCCAATCACATTCAGGCAATAAGTCTTCTGCGGCTTTTGTTTCATACCAATAGTATCGTTCGGTATTGCCACCCAGAGATTTGTTTAAAAGTTTGCGACGCTGTGAGCCACGATCTAAAAATTCAACATAATCGATATCTTCGAAACTGCCAACCCCTTCCATTATGCTATTAGCTTCGGCTTCAATTTCCACATAGGGATCTACACGTAGCATAATTTTATTTACTGAAGCTTGTATCATGTCGCTGCGTTCCAGATCGGGTATTTCCATGGGATAAATGCGCATACGTATGCTTGCCACTTCGTCGCCCACTCGTCTGATAACATCAGCAAGTGATTCTTTCTTTGCCGCTTCATAAGCGAGACGTTCCTTTTCCAAAACGGTTTGTTCGTTCAACAGCTTCTCATTGACGCGTTTGCGTGACATTAAAATGAACAACAGTCGTCTGAGATTTAATTCGTACCATTGCTTTTTCATGCGCTCAGTATAGCTCTGATGCGTAACGGGTTCAGCAGCCCTTGGAAGCATTAGAAAAAAGGAAAAAAAAAATTGAATTATTGAAAAATTAAAAAATTAAAAATAAAAATAATAAATTTTGATGATTACTTCTTGGCATCCTCGTCCTCTTTGGCTTTGCGAGTGGCGGCAAGAGCGGCTTCTTTTTCTAAACGCTCCATTTCCCTGTGAGCATCTTGTTCTGCTTGCCGTTTAGCTTCTATATAATCCTTATTCTTTTCATAGTACTTTTGTTCCCAAGCCTGTATATCTTTCTTGCGGGATTCTTCATTTAAAATATATGCTTCCATCTCTTCCACCTCGTTAGGCATTTTTACATAAAAGTTACCGGGTAATTTAATCATACGCAGACTACTATTATAGTCTCCTATACCCAAAAGCTTTTCCGGTATCTTGGGTTTATGTTCACAAATATTAGTAACTACACCTCCACCCAAAGTATCATTGAAACAGGCCGCATCATCACGAGCTAAAAATAGATTGGTTCTCAGTTTTTAAAATAATTTTTAAAATTCTTTCACACTTACACAATATGTCCCAAGCCTCTAGGCTACCATCTATACGGGTAACAAAGAAAACCGAAGGTTTAGACTCACTCCAGGCCACGGCAGTCAAACCACTTTGACATCTACGCCAAAATATGGGTGAATAATTGTAATCCTCCTTCCAAACCGCTAAAACTGTGCAGCCAATAGACACAAATAGCCAGGGAAAAAAGGGATTTCTTTTCATCGAGGTGACGGGTCCATCATGTACCCGGGCAAAACTTACCGTACCACTGACTAGCTCACGACCTTCAGCATCAGCATAAAGGCCTGACCAACTTATACGCTCCAAACGGCCATAAAATGAGGATATCACACACGATTGTCTTACTTCAGGAATTTCACTCTCTTGCACTTGTATGGGGAAATTATAAGGATTTTTACTAGATTTTAAATCCTTTTCGTTGTAACGAAAACCAAATACTGGTGTATCGGCTATAAAAGCCGTTATTGGTTCGCTATAGACCACGGTGAAGATCGGTGCCAGTGTTTTACCCTTAAACAGCGATTCACTTTGTGTCAAAGCCTTGGGCAGATCACGACGTACACCGCTGCTGACTTTCCTACTGGAATGAGCATCCAAATTCCAAAACGATACACTGCCATCCAAAGAACTTGTCATAAAATATCGATATTTCTTAGAGCGTATTGGATCCATGTAAATTTTGCCATAGGCATTGACAAAACATTTACTGCTCAACCAGTGTATGGCTGTAATGGTTGACTTTTGAGAATTTTCCAAACGCGATATGCAACTCGGTGTTACCAATATAGCTTCGTTAATTTGTATTGCCCACTTTAGAAATTCGCTCATTATGATGCGATAACCAATTTGAGCCGATGATAACATTTCCTCGTAATCCAATTTTTCAGCACGATTTTGTAAATCCCACAATATAACTTGACCGTTAATAGCACCGCCCAATAAAATATTTCGATCATTAGGGCAAAATGACAAGACCACCACTTCTAAAGGTGATTCAAACTCTAGTTTATAATTCAAATTATCACTAAAGCTCCACATTAATATTGGATTCGGCTCTAAGACGGCGCGTTTTGTCAAATCATGTTTTATAGTAACTGTACTAGAAAATATTCAAGAGTATTATTGCTATAACACAAATTCACAGTGACCCAACAGAAAGGTGTATTAGAATATTACCTGACTCCATGGTGGCAGCGGTACTAAACGTATATGAAGTTACTATAAGACCCGCTAGGCCTGGATACCAATCATAGCCACTTACATATCTGCGATGGCTTTTTGCTATGTTAGCAAAACACAAAGTTTCTTCCAAACAAGGCGTGGTATAATGCATAACGCACTTGTCCGATATATAAGGATAATCGTTACTAAAAAGTTGACCGATTAAAAAAAAAAAAAAAGATCGATTGAAAGCATGACATTTTCAACTGGTGACCGATGTACATTGTAAAATACTGTCGCGAAGAATTTTCTATTGTACCCGTCCACGACCTATATTATTTAATGTAAGTTTCCTGTTTACGAAGTTTAAAGCTATTTCGCTGCAATATGTTCTGACTCAGAAATAAAGTAATTGAAATATAATCCTTAGAACACCACACCAAATTCGTTTCACTCGCTATGAGCTATATATCCTCTCTGCTTTTTTTTTGTTTTTTTTTTTTTGGAAGCGGAAGATTAGTTTTCACTGTGAATTCTTTACAATCCTCACTCCATTAGGAGGCTATCTTTTGGACAAAAGCATTTGTAAGAAAGTCATTTAGCCTTCTCATCATATTCCAAGTTAATTAATTACTCATTACAATCCTTTAGTCAGGATTACAGCCTAGCTTTTCTCACCACCCATGCTGTATGTGTTAATTTTATGCAATTTAAAGCCGACATTGTATCACTGATTTTTGAGAAACTTTTCATCGCAATTTTACTCATCCTCAGAGGAAGTCGCTGCAGAAATATTTTTTCATATTTCATTTTGTTCAAGATATTTGAGCTGGGGTTTGAACCACGGGCTCACATCTAATAAGCTAACACACTACCTACTAGACTTTACGGTGACTATGGACCTTTGCAGAAACAGGTCTCATTGAACATCTGAAACCCACAATTTTCATTTGCTGTTTGCTTTATTTCTGTCAACCTGTTTAAATCCTCTTGGATAGTAATATACTCTGCCACCCTATTGGTAAGAATTCATTCCATTCGTTTCCATTATTTTCCTGACATTAATTTATTCGAAACTTTCACAAATTTAGTGCAAAATTCAATGTAAATCGATCACTTAAGATATATATATACACCTACCGATACATATCGATTTGATTAAATTCCAAAGTTTTCAACAAGAACTTGACATTATCTGAGACTTCTGGAGGTGGTTTGACTACGACTGGTTCGGGTGTCGTTGGCTTACTGGTCGGCTTATCTTTAGATTCTTCATCTTCAGACTCCTCATCCAGACCATCCTCTAAAATTTAAAAGCAATGTTTAAGTAACTCTATGACCCTTAATATACATGTATAGGGCTTTCACTTGCCATCTTCATTTATTTCATAAAGATATTGGGCCCAAGCATTGGTGGGAAACGTTGGATCCGTTTGCTGTTCTATATCAATGCGGGAATTTGACGATTGTATACCGACAGTGATACGGCGACGTAAAACATTTTCAAAACGGGCAGTGTCCGAAGGTACTAGCTCAACATAACCATCACGCACATCGTTACTAAAGCGAAATGTAAATTTCTTAACAGCTGGTATAGTCAAGGGATAGACACTCTGTATCTCTACATCGACTGGCTCATGATAACGATGAGCTATGGATAGATTCACTTCATACTCGCTGCCCATTGAATACCATCTGCCAGGTTGTCGTATCAAGCGTTTATCGATCAATAGACGTTCAAACATTTCCATATTACGTATTATACCCAAAGCAATTTTGGCATCTGCGGGATTGACATAACAAACAAATGGATCACCATGCGGTGGATCATCAAGATCTTGGGTAATTATAGGAACATAACCCACCAGTACAGGACTGTCAAGATCATAGCCTTGGAAGGCATTATATAACACCTGACTATTTGATAAGTCATCGAATAGACTATTACGCAAAACCCGATAGATTATCTGTTTCCAAGGAAATTCTTGCGTTACATTAACACCCACCACGAGATTAAGACGTTTTTGACTTGATTCTTTAATCATCATTTCTTGACAACTGGGCAAAGTTAGTAGCGCTTCCCAAGCCACGGCAGTATCAAAAGATTTTGGTGTTAAATCGTTTTCATTTTCTGGTGGTGTCCATTGTATTACTTTACGATATATTCTCAGGAATCTGGAATTTAATGTAATTGGGCATATAATTTACATACACATTTAAAAATAATTTTTATTTTATACATACCTGGTCTTCTCATCTTCCACTGGTTCTGCTGGCGGTTCCTCTACAATTGCCGTGTCAGTCATTGTGGTCTCTCTGTATTATTAATTAAAATCTTTTTATTTTCTTTTTTGTTTTTAGTTCAGTAAGTAAAAATAAAAATAAATTGTAGCTTTTTTTTTCAATAATTTTGTTTATTTTTTGATATTCGTGAACTTTTCGAAAATTCAAAGTGAAACAGTAAACAAATAAAAAAAATATTACCTTGCCAACGTCAATTCAGTTAAAAGCAGAGTTTCCAGTTCATACAGAATATCAATTATTACTTAGAATTTCGATAAGTTTATTTTTAAAAGAACACGGCCAATATTTATTTATACTTTCCGATCGATTTTCAATCTTCATAAAAATTCTGTCTTCAACAGTTCTGAAGAACAGAGTCATAACACTTGATCTTCTTATGCGTTTTATTAGAACTCTCTCTGAGGCAATACTAGTATATAAAGCGACTGAAGGAGTAAGAAAGTGTAAAATAATTGACGAAGTTCAGCTGGATTCTGTGCTACTTCCCAATCCTATAGAATATGTCCTACAATGAAGTTTTCCGCCTACCTCTACCAAAAGTTGTGCAAATAATTGATTCATTTTATGATATAGCAGTGACAATAGAATCTAAGGAGTTGTATCAAATTAAGGTTGTGTGAACTCGCCGTAGTCTAGTAGATAGCGTGTTAGCTTGTTAAACGTCAGGCCACGCTTCAAACCCCATATCATACATCAAAACGAAAATATGGAAAAATATTGGATAATAGAACCTACGCTCGGTATGTAAAATTTGTATTGCCCTTACGCGATCTTATGTCTACCACACAATTTCACATCAAGCTATTGGAGTCGTAAGAGGTGTAGCTTCACCTAAGCCGAAAAGAGCATATGATAGAGTTAGAACTGTTGTTAGACCTTTCACAACTGAGGAGTGAGCTTGAAAAAGACAAAAGAATCTAAACTAGGATGGCAAGTTTGCCGAGATACGACAACAAAGCCGTGGTAGGTCAATAGACTTATTGGAAACGTTCAAAGCTGATTTCAAACGTGGCCTCTGAAGTGATTGTTTCAGAGAATACCTCTATAAGCAGTGACACGATGATGAGCTAACTTGTTCCTTCTGTAACAATAGAAATGAGAATGCAGAACATATTTTCTTTTATTGCCCTAGTTTTGAGTAGAAACGAGACTTGTTAGAAATGAAAATAAATGAAAGAGTCACTCAAGTAACATGGAAACACATTAAAGAAACGTTTAGTCATTAGGTTAAAACTCGCTCGATGATTAACCATTGAGCCACAGGTTAAATTACTGAATAACATTGTCTTTCGACGAATTTTTACTTCCCAGAAAAAAGTCTACGTTATGACATATCCTCAAGTTGTATGGCTCGTTTAGACGTAGGGCCAACAAATGAAACTGGTAGTACTCGGATTTCTATAGTCTATGTAAAGAGGCCGAAAGAAAATGAATCATATTTTATGCTTTATGAACTGTGCTCGTCTACAGCTTGTAGATTTTTAATGATTTGTTATCGATTTGTTATAGATTTATTAGCGAACTGGTGCATCCGAAGGATTTCTACTTTTTTCCTCTACACAGCTTGGCAATAGAATCAAATAGTGAATCAATCATTCTTTCATTGGAAAACAAGGGTATTAATTTTAAATTAGTAGAATAAGAAGTTGATCGGCTTCAAACGGAATAGACTTGCTCACTACACATTACTGCATCTATTACTGTTGTGCTGCACGTCACACACTATGTACACGCATTAAATCACATAGAGAAGAACTTATTCATCAATGTTTCACTTTTAAACATGAATGCTGTCCATTACACAGCTTAGCAATAGAATCAAATAGTGAATCAATCATTCATTCATTAAAAAACTCGGGTATACACTTTAAATTAGTAGAATGAGAAGTTGATCAACTTCAACTTCGGCATTAATTGAAGTATGTAGAATGGTTTTGAATATCTCACTTTTTTATTTTCTCTCTCTCTATTCTTATCTCTTATCTTTTTTTTTTTGCCACTTTAATTTATATTCTCTCTACCTCTAACAGTTAGAAATTAACCTTATTTTCTGTTTTCAGTTTATTGCCTTCTGCCTCTTTCTGAAGGACCACAACAGACCAATTAATCTCCGAGTGAAGAAGTGCCACTGCTAATATAGTAGAACGCCAATTTTTGAACCTAATTGGAAATTTTTGCAGACTCTATTCAGTTTCAATAAATTCAATTCATACCACTCGTAACGCAAGAACACATTTTACAAACGAATGTTATTATAATTCATCTAGAAACATTAGGTAAGTTTTTGAACAATTAAAAAAGATTAAAATTATTTGCTTTTAAACGTTTGGAAATATCAAAAATTTGAACCTCAAAAAAAAAACGTGATTTTACATAAAAACATTCTTTACATAAAAACTAATAATAATGATTTTATAAATATCAAATACATTTATATTTTTTTTCAAGAATTTTAATTTAAAACCAATTTAACAAATACTTGGTAACACAACGCCATCTTTATGTCAGTTTCACGAGTTAACGTTGTTTTATACGAAAAACAGGGTTATCTATACATATTACAGAATGCGATTACAATCAGGTAACTCTTTGCCAAATATTGTTAATAAACTGTTAAAATTTTGTTTTACTTAACACAGCTGCACATTAAAAATATACAATTAAATTTTATTTTATAATTGTTGTGAAAATGGAAACAACAGGTTATAACTTATTTAATGTACTATTTTTGGCTAATGAAATCAAATGATACGTATTTAACAATTTCTAAAGGATGAGCATACATACATATTCATTACTGAGCAGCAAATGAATTCCTTCTTCATTTTATTTACTACAGAATTTAAAATTTATATTTCTTAGTTTTTAATAACGATTCGTACAAAATATTTGCCCAGACAACAATTTATTTGTATGTAGTTTGACAGCTCACTTCTTCAGAGAGAAAAATATTTTTTTTCGTAGAACGCTCAGCTCGATTTGGAATTCATATGGTTACAAATGGCACACGTTTTTATGAGTTTCATGAAGAAACTATTACTTTTCAATGTTTAAGTACTTAAAATATTGTTTCCCGACTTGTTGCAGGTAGTAAAAAGTCAATATAGAGGATTAGTGGAGACCACTTTACGTGGTACCGGTGCCAATGGTTTTAGTTCACTAATACACTACTTTATATGCTTTTAATTATTTGCGTTGACTAAGCTTATTTTTTTCCACACATTTAAATTATTATTATACTATCGTTGATAAAAAGTTTTAATCCTACAATTTTTTTTACACAATTTATTTGTTGTTTTTAATTTAATTTTATTTTTTAATGTAAAAAATGTTTGCTTTTGTTTCATAATCAAATACTTCATGAAACGGAACAATAAATACTATTTTCAATTTTTATAATTCATTATTTAAATCTGAACATAATTCAGCCAACTTACGGCGTAACATTTTTCCAGATGCTGTTTTTGGTAATTCGTTAACGAAATATACACCCCCACGTAGTTGTTTAAAATGTGCCATTCTTTCTTTAACGTGTTCAGATACTTTTTCACCAGTTAGTGAACTTCCTGGAAGTTTAACTATAGCAGCAGCTGGCAAAAAAGTAAAAACAATGTCAGGCACACCAAAAACACAGACTTCGACTACATCCGAGAGTTCTAAAATAACTGCTTCTATTTCTGATGGAGAAAAGTGATAGTTGTTGTACTTTAAAATATCCTTTTTACGATCGATTACATAAAGATCGCCCTTTTCATTAAAGTAGCCCAAATCTCCACTATGAATCCACTTTTCGGAATCATAAACATCGTTAGTGGCTTTCGGATTGTCATAATAACCAGGCCAGTGAAAATATGTTCTTGAACATATTTCACCAACTTCTCCGGGTCCCAAATTTTTATTGTCATCATCAATTATTTTTACTTCAATATTTGAATTGAGCTGACCCACATAACCATCCTCAATTGCAAGTCCGAGCGCTACACTACCAGATATTTCAGTTTGGCCGTAAACATTCAAAATGCTGGCGTCTGGAACATATTTCTTTAGTTTTTCCACAAGCTTATACGGAAGTGGACTGCCGGCAAGGAAAATTATTTTTAAACTTCTTAATGTATTTAGCTCAAGATTAGGATGAGCCAACAATTGACCAATTTGACCAGGAGTACCCAAATAATATGTGGGCTTTAATTGTTTATTTATTTCAATGAAATCTTCTGGTGTAAAGGGGTTTCCGCTTATAATTCGGGTAAATTTCGAGTAGGGGGCCATGATTAAACTTGCCAGACCACCTATCCAATACAGCGTATTAAAATGTAAATATCTTACAGTCTCCGCTGAATCTGACATTATTCCTCTGTAAATAAATAACCTTTTTTAATTTTTGGTCAGAATTCAATTAATAAATGTACTTACAGAAGGCTTAAGATCCCTATATGAGATAAACAAACTCCTTTGGGCAAACCTGTTGTTCCTGAAGAGCATATGACTGCAGCCAGCTGGTTTGAACCCATTTTCAAATCAACACACCTACAAAATTAATCTCACTTTGAATTCAATAAGCATTAAAATATAATAAATTCACATACACAAATTCTTCTTCTCTATGAGTGGGAGAAAGTAAATCACTTAATTTCGGTACACCTTCTCTGTGATCGTTTATGGTGTAAATCACTGTTGAATTAAGATCTGATTCTTCAAATGCTTTCTTAACCTTATCATAGATTCCACCATCACAAAACATTAGTTTTGGTTTTGTGATTGAGTAAATGTGTTTTATACCATCTGTAAGAAAAAATTAATAAATACTTGCTAGAAAAGTTGGTTTCCAAATACTCTACTCACCCTTATCAAAACTTGGATCCAAAGTACTTATGGCAAGTCCATTAAAAAAGCAACCAAATACTAAGGCAGTTAAATAATCAGTGTTGGCTGCACATATGCCCACAATTCCACCTTGTTCTACATTCAAATGTTCTAAGTTTTGAGCAACACGTATAGCCGAAAGTAGAATTTCTCTATTAGTTAGTTGTAGGCCGGATGTAAAAGAAACCTACAAATTAAACGAAATCATTATGTAATTATGTATTACGTAATTCAATTTACTCGTACATACCTGGCCAATATGATCGGGATCCTTGTTTAATGCTTCGAAAATTACGGAACCGATCGAGTCCTTGTCACCAAAGGAGGGTTCAATTTTATTTCCGTGCCAAATTTTATCGACTTCATTATAATGAGTCTTTGTAATTTCTGCCATGATGAATGCTTACGCAGACTGCTGGCAGTTAAAATATATCATGAATTTATATAAATTTTTTTTCGACTGATAAGTTGCTAAAATTGAGATAATGAAGTGAAATTATGTTTTTTATTGTTATTGTTATTTGGTAATATTGTGTAGACTAAAATCAAAAATAAATTTCCATGCATTTTTATAGATAATACCTTATCCAGTTCAGACTGCTATGTATTTAAAATACTTTGCGAAAGTTATAATAATTAAAGCTTTTTTAATTGTCATGATAAGGCAGTTAAGAGCGGCGACATTTATAGTTTTCCATCCTGAACAAATATGCTTCGTCATTGTTTTGATTTGGCCTCATTATTCAATTAAGATTATTTGAAGTTTTTCTTTTCACATTACCACGTTGTATCGTATTTTTTATTCTAGCAAATTCAAGAAATGCTCAATGGGATTTATGTCTAGAGCTAAAATTAGAAAAAAGGAAAAGTAAAAAACGACAACTAGCCATTTTGCTATGGCACACATATATATTTCCCTAGCGCCCAGTCTATCCTTTTTATAAACCTTATAAGATAAATTGTGTTTTGTAGTCTTTCAGATCTTCAACTCTGCCTACGCATCTGCAAACATGGACAACGTTATAGAAAATAGTATGTTTTTCTCTGCTTCTTCACATAGCCTACAGAAATCTGAGATATCCATATTCCGTCTACTAATTCTGTGTCTGAAGGGACCATACTCTCTTAGTACTCCTGTAATAGATCTCTTCTCTGTTCTTCCCATACTTAGGACTTTGTTCATAAGGCAGGCACAAATCTACAGTCTGTTCTGCATACAAGAAGTGAGTTTGTCACTCATAGAACAGATTGCAGAGAACATTTTGCAACCTTAGCAAATCGATATTCTGCAGGAAAGGAATGTTATTGTACGTAATTCTAATTTATTTTTAACTAATTTTTTTTTTTTTTTTTTTTTTTTTTTTTTTTTTTTTTTTT
>QOCX01000192.1:350722-363638 GCA_005959815.1 Sarcophaga bullata | reverse complement strand
TCTGCTATCGCAGGGAGTGTATTTAACTACTCACTGTGTGACAAATCCCGCTTGTGTATGTATGTATATGGTGGCTCGTATTCATTTATTTTATTTCATATGAACGTGTGTGTGTGTTTTGTTGATTTTTTTTTCTTTTTTGCTGTTGCCATTGTAACTGATTAACGTTGTTATTCACTTGCTTTAATTCAATGACGGGATGCTGTCGTTATACTTGGTTGTTAGTCAAAGTGCCGGTTAAAATATTTCTCTTTAAAATAAAATTAACGAGTTAGAATTATATTTTCTGAAAACGAACAACACTGGTTCCACCAGAAATAAATTCAACAACACTTTGGAGATTATTGCACTACTGCGCCTATTATTGCGTATTGTAAGGCAGACCGTTTATTTGCGTTGGAAAGTAGAAAATTTTAATTTTTTCTACTAAAACTATCTGTAAATAGTTACTTCGTTCACTCTGCATGAGAAATCATGATATTTTTCGCTTTAATTAAAAAAAAAAAAAAAAAAAAAAATATTTTAAAGTTCCAGCATCGACATGACCTTTTTATCCTGTTAAATATAAAATCAAAAACATGCCTAGTTCTGTATGTGGCGAAATAAATCTGATCCGTTGGGGTTACTAGTTTGTTTGTAAATTTCAAATATTCCTTTGCTCTTGCCTTCACTCTTTCTAATATGATTTGTTTAACCTTTAGTCAGCAGAGGGTATGAGGACTTTCTCTCTATGTTCTTCTGTAAGTAAAATCATTCACATGTGGGAGTGTATGTCTGTTGGTTGATATTTTTAAACGCCATGATTTATTTCAAATTCAATTTAATTTGCCGAAGAACCGCAAATGATGATTTGATTTCTCTACGCTTTGACACACTTCTCCCACGTTTCTTGATTTTTCTATTTCGTAAACGTAAAATTTTCTCGCATTTTAAGTGTGAAGTCTTACTTTCTTCTATTTTTGTTGCTCAAAATTACATTTTCCATCAAATATTCACAGTTTTTTCATGAGATTTTTTTCCTTTCAACTTTTTTTTTGGTTATTTTCTTAGAAATGCTTTGGAAAATCAAGGAAAGTATGAAAATAAATCGATTTGTGGTTCGGTTTTTTTCATTTGATAGACGCAATTTCATTTGCAATAAATTTGATTACATAGAGGCAAAGGAAAAAGACCTGCAGCACAAGAAATATGATTTCAAGGAATAACGAATGAAAATCTGAATTAAAAGATAAAAATGCTTAAAACTCTTCATTAATATCGAGATTAAATTTTTTTTTTTAAATTGTACACGAAGAAAACTTTGATATTTTTTAAAGAATATTGCAATGGATTGTCTTTAAAAAATTAAATTTTTTTTTATTTTAATTAAACCTCTAAAGGAAAACATTATTTCGTGTTCTGCCTACACAATATGCAACTTGAAAATAAAGTTTCTTTTGACATTTTCCCTGTTTCAGTATGACGCTAAAAAATTAAAAAGATTTCCGGCAATTTTATTGTCAGCCCCTTGTTTGTTCTTATTATTTGCGAGAGTGACACCTTGTCAGGACTTCCTTTACATTGATAACAAGCTTGTAATCTAAAAATATATTTTTAAAATCTTTTTTAAAGCATTTTATTTCAATTTTCCGGTTAATAAAACGATTCTAAATAGTCTGTGATGATTTAAAGTACGAAAAAGCAAAGTTTTTCAAGCTTTTCTTTATTTAATTGTTTGTTCAAGTAAAATGTTGACTCCTATTTAAGCTACGTTGTGTTTAAATAGATTGCCAAGTAATTTCATTTCTTAAGCATTCTTTACGTATTTTTTTCACATACTCATTTACACAAAAAGGTAAGAATCTGCTTAGCCTCCATCCCTGTGATAACATTTTTAACAATAACTTGTTACACTTTAGCTTCTGTCTATACAATACATGCACAGTGCCTTTTGCCTTAGAGACTCTGTCTATACATTGTAACATAAATATACTCAATGAACACCAGATGTAAGAGGAAATGATTCCCTTGCCAACTGTTGCTGTTGCTGTTGCTGTTGAAATGGCAAAATCGTACCCAGCCGTAGCCATCCTACAATTGTTTATTTTCGATTCCCTTTCGGTTCGTTTTTTCCCAGCGTTGTTCCACTTGTTTTGTGTTTCAAAAGCTTTACGTTATGAAAAGTGAAGTGGTGCATATGGTAAAACTTAGGCTGAATGTTTTAAAAGGAATAAAAGAAAATGAAAACGAAAAAAGAAAACTCAAGAAAGAACAATATTTTAAATGAGAAATAACTTAAATGGTTAAAACCATATGAAATACGGCATATTAAGTTCAACTCCAGCAGAGAAAAAAGACCTACAATTAAGAAATTGTTTTTTTGTTATTTTAATTAGAATTTAGAAACAAAAAACAACTTGTTTTTTGATTATTTAAAACGTTTAAACGTTTAGTTTATAAAAACATTTACTTTGTTTTTAAAATTCATTAATTTTATCTCTGAATTCCATTTATTCTGTGTTTTTAATCAATTTATTACAATTAAACGCCTGTGGTTTCCATTCTGTTCTTAAGCTTACACAGATTCCTTTAGAAGACGAAACGAAAATCTCATTTATTTTCTTTGTATTTTTCCATTTGAGTTTACTTTTCTCGGTAACTGGGAATATTTCTGAAAACACCGTTATAAGTAATATTATACTCATTACATGTCTGTCTCTCTCTATCTCTCATTCTCTCTCGCTCTTTGTAACTTTACACTCGGCTGTCTTGTATTATAATTTCCTTATGATGTGTTCTTATTAATAATTTTCATTCATTCACCGTAATTATAACAACAACAATAACTAACGTTATGACTGCATCTTCTGTTTTCTTTAAAGTTTCTGCAAAACTAGTGTGGGGGAATGAACACCTAAGAGAGAATGAGTGGATGTAAAGGAATACACTACAGTAGTTTATTTGTATGTGTTTATGTGTTAGTAGATAAAGAATTTCAAAAAAAAACTTTAAACAACTATCAAGAAAATATAAGGAAAGAGTAAGTAAAAGTGAAGCCTGCCATAATAAACAGTTATAGAGTAGCAGCAGCAGCAGCAGCACAGACAGCGTAAAATTAATTTAAAGTATCAACACAAATGAAACGCAAACTTTCAAATGAAAAATAATAAAACATGACATCCTTCTAAACGATGGTTAATTTCGTTAAAATGCTTTTGTTGTTGTACTTGCTTTTGTTGCTATCGTTTACGTCGTTTGTAATATTTCATCTCTTGAAATAATTTTGTTTTTGTAATGCAACAGAAGTAGTAGGAGGCATTACAGGGTGGCATAACAGATTTCTCAGGCAAATTTCCTTAAAAAAAATTTATTTTGCTTTTGAAAAGTTTTTCTGTTTTAACGAAGATCTAAAATTAAAATTTTGTTTTATTTTTAAAATTTTTCAAATTTATTATGCAGCTTTAGGCTTTAAATTTATTAAAAATGAGCTTTTCGTATTTCATATTCAATATTCGTGTTGTTCTTCAACCTCCGTTTGTAAATTAAAATTTTTTTATTAAAAATTTCTTCCTCTTGTCTTATCATTACAGGTTGTCATGGCATTTTTAACAAAATTAAATTGATTTTCTTTCTTTGTGCCTTTTTTTTTTGCTTTCGCGTTTTGTCAAGTCAATAAACTTTTCGATAAAAATCTTTAACGAGGAAACTCACAAAAATTTTTGTGATAAAAATCAACAATTTTTATCGTGTGTGTTTCAATAACATGTTTAAAGTCTAAAGAACGTTGAAAGAAGCTAAACGGAAAGTGAACAGAACTTTTATAATTCTTTCGGTTTTCTTCGAAAAATTTCCATTTGGGTCTCTTATGAAATGAAATGTGAAGTAAATTTCCTTTGCCACAAAAACCTCATTTGCTACAGCACATGTATTGGGTTCGTTTTCTTAGAACAAAACTTTCTTTTTAAACAATTTTCTTCCAACCGTTTCCACTCCCATCCTTCCTTTGCTGTTTCAAACCAGAAGTGGTTTGACAGTTCATTTGTGTTCCACATTAACAGTGAATGCTGAGGTTTTCTCCAAATTGTTTGCGTTTAAAGAGTTTGTCTGGGTGTTGTACTGTGTTGTGTTCGTATTTTCATGATTATTGTTGGTAAAATGTTTAGCGTTCAAACCGGAAATTACTTTATTTGTATACAAATTGACAATAGAATGCAGAGAAGAAAAATAAAAATACATTCTGGAAAAATTATAGTTAAAGTGAGAATCAATTTAATGTTGATGCCTTTAAATTTTTAATATTTTGAAGGACATTTTTGAATGATTTTGTTTTTATGCATAATTTAGAATTTTAAGTTTTAATTTTCATTTAATAACACAAAATTACTAGGAAATATAATTTTAAAATGAATTTAATAAGCCTGTAACCCTTCCCCTAAAGTTCTTAAAACTTTTTACCCATAAACGTATGCCGTATTTTGTTACTCCCCAGTTTCTAGGCAACAATTTTTTAAGCCGCTTAAATATTATTTAATAACAGCGGCAGTTACATTTAATGCTCGTAATGAATGATAATAATGATGATAAAAATGGAAATGAAATTCAACAAAAAATATTTTTTTAAAAACAAAACTTTTATTTCTTCTTGTTTTTATTGAAAGATACAAAATATGTTTTTAATTGGCAGCATTTATAAAAAATTCTGCTCTTCTACCTCCCCATCAAAGCTTACTGGCAAGTGTATTAAACAGTTATAAATTTCATGTCTGTACCTTTATTTAACATACTAAAGGTTACTGCAGCATATTTTACTCTTAAAGCTTATTAGCTAAAGTACATAAATTTTTAATAGAAAATTTTGTTATCGAAAATTTTGTTATCGAATATTTTGTTATCGAAAATTTTCTATGGAAAGTATTGTTATCAAAAATTTCCTGCAGAAAATTTTGTTATTATTGGTTATTATTATTGTTTATTTTCGATAACAAAACATTCTATACTATCTCTATCTATATTTTCTATATCTATTTTGTCATCGAAAATATCCTGTAGAAAATTTTATTATTGACAATTTTGTTATCGAAAATTTTTAGAATTTTCTTATAAAGTTTTATTACCAAAAATTTCCTATAGAAAATTTTTATCGAAAAATTCCTATTAGAAATTTTATATCAGAGAATTTCCTATAGAAATTTATTATCGAAATTTTCCTAGAAGAAATTTTATTATCGAAATTTCCTATACGAAAAATTTTATACCGGAAAAATTCTCTATAGAAAATTTATTATCGAAAATTTCCTATAGAAAATTTTATTATCGAAAATTTCCTATAGAAAATTTTATTATCGAAAAAAAAAAAATTTTCCTATTAGAAATTTTGTTATTTGAGAATTTCCTATAGAAAATTTTTGTTATCGAAAATTTCCTATAGAAAATTTTGTTATCGAAAATTTCTATAGAAATTTTGTTATCGAAATTTCCGTATAGAAAATTTTGTTATCGAAAATTTCCTATAGAAAATTTTGTACGAAATTTCCTATAGAAATTTTGTTATCGAAAATTCCTCATAGAAAATTTTGTTATCGAAATTTCCTCATAGAAAATTCTGTTGTTTATCGAATAATTTGCCTATAGAAAAATTTTGTTATCACGAAAATTTCCTATTAGAAAATTTTGTTATGCGATAAATTTTCCTATAGAAAATTTTGGTATCGAAAAGTTTCCTATTAGAAATTTTCATTTTGTTATCGAAAATTTCCTATAGAAAATTTTGTTATCGTAAATTTTGTATGGAAAATTTTGTTATCGAATGTTTCCTATAGAAAATTTTGTTATCGAAAATTTCCTATAGAAAATTTTATTATCGAAAACTGTATTTTTTGCGCTATGTTTAGTTAACGGAAAGTTATATTTTCTTTTTTCCATTTTAAAATCCGCGATTGATTTCTGTTTTGCCTGAGAAACAAATCTTTACAACTTGGCTGCTGTAAAATTTCTTTTGTCAATAAAAAGCTATAAATTTTCAATAAATATCGTTCGTTCTTATGCCTTTAGGAAGCTTATTAAAAATATTTCGTAGGCCTTGACATCATAAACAAAAAGTTTCGAATTGAAAAAGAAAATTATTGACATTATTGGTGGTAAGGAAAACACTTAAGCCATGATACTACATACTCTTTCCAAATACAGTTTTTTCGTAAACCGTTGTAATCCACATACATTTAACAAAGGAGACTTAATCATTTTGTTATTATTATTATTTTTAATAATAATTTCTAATTTTCTTTATTGTTGTATACAAAAAAACGCATTTTAATTATTTCTCTACCTTCAGTGTAACTCAAGATGTTTGTGTCTCTTCCTCCAAAATTTTCAAAAGGAAAATCTCTTGAGGCATAAAGAAACCTGAGAAGTTTTCTTCTCTTTCCCTATTTGTGTCAAACTCGGGTATACATACGTGGAAAACGTAACTGATATCGGCAAATAAAAAATATTTTTTTTCATTAAAATTGAGTCGTTCTTTCCGGAAGAAATTATTCTCATATTTTTTTTCCTTTTTTTAATTTATTCGGTAAAGTTGTCAATATAAATACAACAAATTCAATGCATATCCGTTTCCCTTTTTGAAAGTGAAAAGAAAAGACAAACAAAAGAAAACAAAATATTATTTTCTCTAAAGGCAAGTGCGTATGTACATGGAATAAAGGCAGAGTAAAGCATTAAAACACAGGCCTTGCAAGTGAAAGGCCTCTCGCATAATATTTTAAATTCCAAATCGATACCAATTTATTAGAAAATTTAAGTTATCGACAAATGCATGTTATCGATAAATGTAAGTCATCAGTAAATGCAAGGCATTGACAAAGGCAAGTCATCGATAAATGCAAGTCATCGATAGTTACAAGTCATTGACTAATGCAAGCTGCTGACAAATGCAAGTCACCGATAAATGCAAGTCATCCACAAATGCAAGTCATCAGCAAATTTAAGTTATCGATAAATGCAATTCATCAACAAATGCAAGTCATCGACAATTGCATGTTATCGAAAAATACAAATCTTTGATAAATGCAAGCAATTTAAAATAAAGCGATTATTACTTCTTGAGAGTGCGCCAAGCGGTACTCCTAAGAGCGTAGTACGGTTCCTGGTCGCAAATATCGCTTTTAAACACCCGGTGACTAATAGTGTTGAGATTGTCTTTGTGATGGCGAATACATTTTTGTTGACCCTTGAAAAACTAATGCAGTCCGCTTGCAGAGTATTGTCCGTTTGCCTTGCTGGGGCTGAATTGATTTTATTTTCACGAAAGTCTATCCCTAGAGCTTGATTAGAGACTAAAGGATGAACTGCTGTATTGTTTATGCAGAAATCTTTGTTTTATGGAATGCACTTGAGGCTTTAGTTAACCATGCTTGTTTTAATAGCGATTCGTGTTTGGTTTTCACTGCAGTTAAACGGCCTTGAGAGTGATTGGATCAGTTTTTTAAGGCAAAAACTCTTTACTGTTGTTCGAATTATTGTCAGTTGGATCCCCAATTACTGTAGTATTCTTGCATACATAGCTTCAAATCCATTCTACCTGCTCTATGTCGATAATGTCGAGATTATGATGTATGCCCGCATATTTTTTCTCTCGTTTTTTGTTTTTTTTTTGTTGCTAAAGATAATATGAACCTTCATGTACGCGCATAAACACACGCAATGAATGCTTTGCTAACATTAACCCTGAAACTATGCTAAAAACAAAAGATAAACAATGAAAAATGCACTATGTAAACTATTTATGCACATTTTTAAGCTTGGTAAAGTACTCTCATGCATTAATTTGTAATTTCCCTATGAAACACGCAATAAATTATTTTTAGTTGCTCGATATTAAAAGTGTACACATGCACGCATTGCTGTCCTCTCATTTGTATGTCATTGTTGTCATTGTTGTTGTTAGTTTTATTACTCTTGCATTTTGTTTTAAATTTAAACGGAAATGTTTATTTTATCTCTCGCCCTCTCTCTCTCTCTCCCCGGCTCTATGTATCTTTCTAAGTTTCAAAGTTAACTACAGTAAGTACGTTTAGAGCAGTCCATCATAACAATTTTGTGGTTTTGTGGCTTAAGCTTTGTTGTTGTGTTTGAGCAATATTTGCATGGGAGTGCAGTGAAAGTAATTTTTAAGGGAGTATGTGTGTTAGTATGTCTGTGTGTTTGATAATAAACTGCGGCTATCAATTTAAGTTTAAAAGGATAAAAAAATGTTGTTTTTATATGCTTGTGTGTGTTAATTTTATGGCGGAACTCACAGTATAATATCGATACCGAACGACAGACTTTTAAGAAACTTTTCAGGGGAATTTTATTTTTCTGTGATGATTTTTGCCAGAAGGAAGTTTGCGAACAAATATTTTGTCCTAGCAACACACTGTAACAGTTTTAGATTATAAACTCCATATCAACTAATTAGCAGAAGAGAAAGCCTATATTTGCTACTTTACAGTGTTATGAAGCGCCTATAAATGCTCTGTTACACGATAAATTAATCACTTACATACATATCTACATACATACACAACATGCCCAAATGCGCTCACGCACTTTTAAAGAAAAAACAAAAACAAGTTTGACAAGATGAATGAGTTAGAAAGAATTCTACTCAGTTTCTGTAAGACGAATGCCTACTAACGTCTGCCTACGGACATCTGTTGGTAAGGAAAAACACTAAATTTTGTTGATGTTTGCCAAACAAACACACGTTCGTCTGAGATCCCTCGTCTGACGGATCAGGCTCATCAAATCAAATAAACATACTCTAATGTGTTGTTTTTGTTTCAATTTCAAGACTTTACGTAAAGAAAAGAAAATAAGAGAAAGAAAGAGAGAGAGAGAGAGAAAGAGAGAGAAGAGAGAGTAATATTATTGTTTGTTGCTGTGCCTATATTATTGTAGTTGTTGCCATACAAAGTAGTTAAAGCAAGGATGAGCTGAGCTAGACGTCACGAATCCTTATTTGATTTCAAATAATGGTTTGGTTTCCTTTTGATTTGTTTCTTAATGGCCTCGATAAAGACTGGCCCACTTTTTTTCTATGGAGCAAACAACAGTATAGCAACAAGTTTTTTTTATAAACATAAGACATGAGAGACAGTAAAACAGAGAGAGATTTAATTTGTTATACTCTCTCCAAAACACATGTGCTAGAGTTAAATTCAAGGTTAATTCAATTTGCATAATGTTAGCCTAGAGACCAACAGGTAGAAATCCCTAAGCTTTTAGAACAAATGTTCTCTTCTTGTTCTGTCTTTCAGAACTTCCAAGCCTTTAATATAAGCAGAAGCAACAGTTACAGCTTTTGAGCGCATGTGAATAAAAATAAAAAGCTTTTACTGCCCCTGAGTACAAGGAGAGAAAGCATTTTACATTTTCGTTTCCCTGTTTTTTTCCTTTCCTTTTCTTTTTTAAGTGATTTTAAAAGAGAAATTCTTAAAAGCATTAGCAACACTTCCATTTAACACGATTACTACTGTTGTGATTTGTTAAAAAGCTTTTTGTTGTTTTTTTATTATAACGAGAACAACAAGCATAAAGAAAGAGAGAGTAATTTCTATTTATAATTATAACACAATGCTTTCACATGTAATGTAAGGCAAGTGTGTTATAAAAAGAATATTACAGAAAGTGTTATAAAGAGTGAATGAGAGAGTGAGAAAACAAACAAACTTCTTCTGATAGGCATTGCAAATTTTTTCAATGTCTCATTGCAATCAGTTTTAAATAGAATTTCGCTTAAGAAGGTCATGTTTTGCGGTTGACGAACATACAAATCAAACTGTTAATGTCGAGTAACTGTAAACGTTTTTGTTATAATAAAGCAACAAGTAGTAGAAAAAGAAATAAATGCGATGGTTTTTTACGTGATTTTGTTGGTAGGATAAACATTTGCAAAGAATTTTAAGTGGAAAAAATTATTTTTTTATTATAAAATTGTTTATTAAATTTGTTATTAAACAATTACAAAATAAAATACAAGTTTATGTGCCAAAGAATATAAAATCAAATTGAAATTAAGTGACTTAAAAATTATTAAAAAAAAAGTAAAAAGGTGAATTAAAACAACAAAATTAAATGCAAAAGAAAAAAATATTAGATCTTGATGTCATACCAATAGAATAAAAAATAGTGTTGTTTAGTTGTAAACGCCGGTTATTCGGGTAATCGAATTATACATGAATTTCATTCAATTTTGTAATAGATTATAGGAAAATTTTTTATTCTATTTGTTGTCCTTAAATCTGTTACAAAGGTGGTAGAATTAATTTACCATTCGAGGATAATAATAAGAGTGAATAATAAATAAAGAAATATTGTGAAAAATAAAAGATAAATTTATTAATAATACTAATAAAGAATAATAAATAGGTTCTATAAAAAAAGAGAAAATTTATAAATAAAATAAAAATTTTAAATTATAAAAGTGCTACACGCAATCAATATCTAAACGGCTATCATCATAATATTATGTTGGAACTTCAAAGTGGAGAGAAAATCAGGAAGCCTGTCTTGAAAACCCTACCTACTATGTAAGTACAGTACTTATTTATTTGTTAACCCTTTCACGACCGGTGCTGTGCCTATACGGCAATCAGTTGACGTCATGATACGGTAAATATTTATTGGCTGACCGCCGTATATAGATGGCCTTTGCACGTTAAAAGTACTTTACAATGTCTTTTGATAATCTCTTTTGCATTTTCTTTAAAACTTTGTTTCACTTTTGCACTTTAAAAGTTTATTTTGACAAACTCTTGATATTTTGTCCATTAATGAACGATAGACGAACAAATAAAGCATCTTTACGAATACATCAAACTGTAAACTGACCACCGTTAGTTTTTTTCTGTTCTTCTACAAACTTAAGACTTTTTAAAGTACTTTTGAGTGCGTAAAAGGCGCCATACACGGCAGTCAGAAAAATTCTCAATATTCAAAATAAAAATTCTCAAAATCAATATTCTTTTAAAATAAAATTTCTTTTAAATTTATTAAAAACATTTTAATAAAATTCAAAAGTCCTTTAAATGTCCATGTTGTTGAACTCCAAATAAGAAAGATAAATTGCCGATTCATGTACAGAATGTGTACATGAAAAATCAAAATTTTAATTACAAAATTTTGTTGTTATATTGCAATTCATATTCTAAACTTGTTAGAAATGAAAATAAAATAATTAAAATTTACAAATGGAAAAAACAAACAAAAACAAGGATGCAAATATATTCAGTAACAATTCTTTGTTTTTATTACAAAATAATCAAATTTCTAACAAACAAAAAATCTACAATATTTATAAATCCTATTATTTTTCCATAAATATAAAAACAACAACAAATAATCTCTTGTTTTCCCAGTACAGCAAACATCAGATCATAAAATATTTTCTTTAAGCAAAAATTCTATTCTTTTACTTCATTTCTGTCTGTCTATCTCTCTCTTGCTCTTTTAAAGCAGTATTACAAAAAATCGCATAGAAAAAATCATACTCATTTGAATATGCTATGCTTATACTCTTTTACATATAAATTCTACAAAAAACAATGCAAGACATTTATAGAGAGAGCACAAATAAATGCCTTCTATTTACTGCTCTTTCCAATTGTAGAAATTTTATTATTTCTACACCGTTGCCCATTACACCACTTACAGGACGTACATGTTTTTATTTCTTTTATAAAACATTGTTTCTCTTTATTAAATTGCATTACAACTCAATTCTTTCTTGTTTTTTATTTTTTTTTCTTTATTTTTCTTTCTCTCCATGCCTCTATAGTATTTGTTGTCTTTATTACAAAGCCTTTAAAATTATAACGGATGTTAAATACTATAAATAAGTTGTCCTACAACTGTTATGCTGCTCTTCTCTGTAGTCTCTTGTGATTCCCTTGTCTTCTCTTTCTCTCTCTCTATCTCACACTGTAATTCTCTTAATATAACTGCAATGTTCATACAATAAATAGTAGTAGGTGTTTGTATCGTGCTCTAGTAATTGATGTGTATAGAGGACTGGACTTTTAGAATTTACAATTTTAGTCGTCTCTGTTTATAACACAAGTCATCAGTAGTTGGGTAGAGATGTTATTGTCATTACTGTAGTCTTGTGGGAATTGTAGTTAACTGCACGTAAAATGTTTCAAATGTTACTCAACACTGAATAGCATCTAGAGGACACCATGCAATAGAGAGAGAAAAGAGCAATTGGAAACAGTAAATAGTACTATAAAGGGATTTTAAAGATGTTTTCATGGTTGTTTATCGATAAAAAAAAAAATTAATTAAAATTTTTAATACAAAAGTTTTCGATAACTATAGAAAATTGCTCGATAACAACAAATTTTCATAGAAACTTGTTCCAGTACAATAATTTTCTATAGAAACTTGCTCGATAACACCAATTTTGTACAGAAACTGGTTCACTAAAAATAATTTTCTATAGAAACAGTTTCAATAACAACCATTTGCTAAAAAAACTTATTCCCTAAAAATAATTTTCTATAGAAACAGTTTCGATAAAAACTATTGCTACAGAAATTTTTAGATAACAACAATTTTCTTTAGAAATAGTCTCGATAACAACAATATTCTTTAGAGACTTGTTCGAGAACAACAATATTCTTTAGCAACTTGTTCGATAACAACAATTTTCTATAGCAATAGTTTGTTCGATAACAACAATTTTCTATAGAAACTTGTTCGATAACTAGAATTTTCTATAGAAATTTGTTCGATAACAATAATTTTCTATAGAAACTTCTTCGATAACAATAATTTTCTATAGAAACTCGTTTGATAACAATAATTTTCTATAGAAACTCGTTCGATAACAATAATTTTCTATAGAAACTTGTTCAATAACAATAATTTTCTATAGAAACTTGTTCAATAACAATAA
>QOCX01000192.1:314257-350697 GCA_005959815.1 Sarcophaga bullata | reverse complement strand
GATAACAACAATTTTCTATAGAAACTTGTTCGATAACAACAATTTTCTATAGAAACTTGTTCGATAATAACACACAATTTCTATAGAATTGTTCGATAACAACAATTTTCTATAGAAACTTGTTCGCTAAAAATAAATTTCTATAGAAACAGTATCGATAACAACAATTCTTTGTAGGAACTCTTTCGATAACAACAATTTTCTATAGAAACTTGTTCGCTAAAAATAAATTTCTATAGAACCAGTTTCGATAACAACAATTTTCTATAGAAACTTGTTCGCTAAAAATAAATTTCTATAGAACCAGTTTCGATAACAACAATTTTTTGTAGGAACTTTTTCGATAACAACAATTTTCTATAGAAATTTTCTATAACAATTTTTTATAGAAAATTTTTCGATAACGCCAATTTACTATAGAAACTTTTTCGATAACACCAGTTTACTATAGAAACTTTTGCGATATCAACAATTTTCTATTACAAAATTTTAAGGGATATTTTTAATGTTTCTTTGGAGATTTCTATCCTTTAGTAGACCTTTTACTGTACCTCTTATACGATTAAATTCATAACAAAAGTCATATTCAGCTGTCATATATGTTACACTTACATATGCTGGTGAATATTTCCGTAGAAGACACTGTCTGTCAGTTTGTTTGTCAGACTTTTTTTTTTTTTGTTATTTTGTTGCCTTTTAGAGTTCATTATCCTGTGTACTGGGCTGTGTGTGCCAGGGTCCTTTTAAATTGTACTATAGTGTTAGTTTTGCAATATTTTTTCTACATTTTCTATAATGGCAGGTTTCATGCGATTCTATTGGTTTGCAGTCCTCCTGGGTTCATTCTTTTTTTTTTTTTTTTGAAAGAGTTTTAAATTTAAAACAGAATTTTAATAGCAATAAATGAAGGATATTTTTAGTTTAAATTTTTAAAAGAAAAATTTGTTGGTTTGGTGGAAAAAAGGATATATCGATGGATCCTTTATGCTTGAAGAATTTAACCAAATTTTTTTCATTGTTTATAGTTCAAACACTTTTACGTTCGTATTGTGTTAAGTTGATGTGTTTCTCTTTTAGGAAATTAAGTCATCCTGCAACTAAAATGTTGCTGCCTGCCAATTCGACCTTTTTTTTCAAAATTAATGTTGCCATGCTTTTTTGTAAACTTTTCCTCACAAATATTTTCTTTTGTAACTTTTTCTACAAAGTTTTTCCATTTCCTTAAACTTGTTCTTTCTTTCCCCCCCTTTTTTTTGTTTTGCCACAATATTTATTAACAGTCTATGAAGAATTTCCTTAACAAAGATATTTTACAAAACCATTAATAACGTTAATTTTATCATTTTATCTTTATACATTTTGCCATGCATTTGTTTTCTCCTTGTTCTTCCTCTTTATTTTTTTTTTGTCTCTTTAACTTACAGCAAGTTAAGCCATTTAAACTTTTCTCCTAAAAGTATGCCTTGCGAAAAAAATCTGAAAGACTTATCCTTCTTATACAAGTTTTCACACAAAGCTTGTGTTTGTTTTGTTTTTTTTTAACAATTCCTGAAGTATTGCTACAAAATTGTGTTGAAAAGTGTTGCCATGTGGAAGAGCAACTTTTCCGAAAAACTAAAAAAAAAAAAATTTAAATGAAGTCTAAAAGTAGACAAAGTTTTTGTTACAAAATGTAAAAAAAGGTAAGGTATGAAATAGAGCCCATAGTTTTTTCCTTCTTTTATGAGAAAACATTATAAATAGCAATGAAAACTTTTCGAATTTGTTGTTAAAACTTAAAATGTTTGCGGTGGATTTTATTGTATTAAAAGCATAGTTTAGGGGATTTTAATTTAAGCAAGTGATGTAATAATTAATAAACTCCATCAGCAATTTTTCAATCAAAACACAAGTGTTAGAGTTAAAACCAATAAAATTTAATTTCAAACTTAACTTAGACAGTTGAAAGAAATTATCAAGCACTTAAACCCCTAAAAATAGACAATAGAATCTAACAATTGTTACGTTTATTAATGAAATGTTTTAAAAAATATATATTTTTGGGGGTAAAGCCCTTTCACTGATCAGCTGCTTATTATAGGCGAGTATGTTCCCTGTGGTTTTCAAGTAATGTCTGCTATCATAACTCTGTAACTGAAAAATATTTTGTATATGATGAGACCTCATTTTCCCACCATGAAAGTTGATCGTTTTTCATCTTCTCTTTTAGAGACCGCGTGTTAAAGCTATGAATCAGTGTAATCTAGTGAAGATCCGTATGGTATAGATCTCACCTATATTATGGCCCCTATGATCTACATTCTTATTTACTTACTTAATTGGTTATTACAACCCTTTAGTCTGGATTATAATTTGACTTCTCACAGCACCCCTGTTGTGTGTGTGTAAAAGTGCCCATGAGTGGTAAGATCTACAGTTTGACATCACCTCCGAACGATAGATTTTTTGAGAAACTTTTAATGGCAATTTTATATTTTTTTTAATTTTTGCCAGAAAATAGACAGAAATTTTTTCCCATATTATTTTGATCGAGATGTCTGAAACTAGGGGTTGAACCATGATCTGTCGCCTATTTTTATGCACTAACTATTAGACTACGGTGACTTCGTCTATATCGAAGTAATTTGATTCTGAGTATGGTTGCCACTTTCATGTAAAAAAATCGTATTTTCGTAGTCGTCTTGATTTCCCAGCTCCTAAAAATATGCTCTAAATTTATTATAATAGTGATTATTTATATTTTGTATTGAAATCTGTTTTTTGTAAATGGTTTTTACTACATATAGACTCAAATATGTGTATATGTAGACATACCCTATTTTTTCTGATTTAAAGTTCATTAAAAAACAGAATTTATTCCCTGCCCCTAACAATATGATTTAAAATCTTTTAATATTTATTAACGTGCTTTTGCACACAAATCTGCTCTTCTTACAGTCTGTATCTACTTAGATGTATATATACATTCCAGTTTTCATTAAGAGGTCTATTTAAGCCTTCTATTGTTTAATTTTGCCCTAAAAATATATAACAAAATATTTCTAATTTCTATTTCTGCTTTAGTAATTTTCTTTAGTTATATATATACATATGTCTGTACAATATTTCATTTAAAAATATTAATTTAAATAATAATAATACTTACTTCTCCTAAATATATGCTTCTAATTTATTAATATTCATTAATTCTATTTTAATCCTTGCCAGTAAAAATTTATCTTTTCTTTTGTACATACGATTATAGCGCTCTGCTTATTTTATATAAAAGTTATTTTTAAACATATTTTATATTCTTTTGCCCCTAAAAATATGCTTTAACTTTTTTCATAATCTCTATTAGCTCTCTTTAACATCCTTCCCTGTTTTTAGTGGTTGTCTTTTGCAAGATATATTAATCTCTACTGGCAGACACAAAATCCTCATTTAGTAGGCTTTTTTCGTTCTATTTAATAAATATTACAGTTATTCTAGCAGAGATAGTGTGTGTATGGAACGTATAAATATAGGAGTGTGTGTGAGTTATTGGGTTAAATATGATTTAGTTATGTGAAGCTTACGCTTCAATAGACATTTTCATTAATTTACTCATTTAATACTAAATATGCACGCACGCATACTCTTTCTCGCTCACCAGACAAAAACTTTTTAAGTTCCTTGCGCATTCTGACTCATAATCCTTTGAAAGTATTGTAAACAAGGGTATTTTTTCGTTCTGTTGCTGTTATCAATTGCGTATTAATATGAGTTTCAAACATTCTTCGAAAGTTTTTGGTGTTTATTGATTTTATTGCCTATTACTAGGAGTTCAAAACATTTGTAGAGAAGTTTTACTAATTCTAACACGGTTTATTATAATTCATAGCCTACTTATAGGTAAACAGTCGATAAAATTGATTTTTATACTATTTTTGGAGCTTGTTTTTAACACATATTGTTGTTTTGATTGTTAATAATAAGAGTTTGAAATATTTCTTTGGCACTAGTAACTTAGTTTATTTAACTTGTGGCATACTTTTAGGTGGCCTTTTTCAATAAATTAATTTTACTTGTTATTTTCACTTGCCATATTTAATAGCAGTAATTGCTTTAATTGTTTAATTATAAATAAAATTGGAAAAATTCTCACAGAACTTTAGGTATTTTTAACACAGTTATATAATCTGTAGCCTGCTTTAAGGCTTGTTTCTTTGACAAATGTATTATTATTATTATTATTATTTGAGCTTGCTTTTGTGAACACTTAATGCTTTAACTATTGCATTAGGAGTATCAATTGAATTTTTAAATATTCTCAGAGAATTTTTTATGATTGCAACACTGTTTATATAAATTGTAGTCTACTTTTAGGAAGGGTATTTCTTACAAAATTTATTTGTATTATAATTTATTTTTCTAACCGTTGGTTATTCAAAGCCAGTAAAAATATTTGGCAACTGGAATATTACTATGATACGGTGGCTAATTGCAGTTTCCTTCCTTAAATAGTTTTTCTGTAGCTTTTGTGTTTGTTGTCCTTTCTATGCAAAGCAATTATAAAACTGTATGTCTACCCACACACACTATTTCACACAAATAAAAGCAGTTTTTTAAAATAAAAAGAGTTTTCAAGCAAACAATCTGAGTATTTTTACAACTGTTGACTGGCTGGTTAGCTGGTTGTTAGACTTTGAAATGAAAAACAAGATAAAAATAAATTTATAAACGAATGCAATGGAATGGCAAGGTTTTAGACAACCTCAGCTCAACATTTCAACATTTTGCACTAGAAAAAATGTGCTGCTCTTTGACAGCATGTCTGTTCTCAACACTTTTATGAAATGTGGTTCTGTTCCACTACCTAAATACAAGATAACTGAAAGCAGAAATCATATTTTCATAAACAATTTAACCGCAAAACTTTGGTTTAACAAAACTAAACAAGTGAATAAAGTTATCAATTGCAATTTCCATGGAAAAATAGTAAGAAAATAATAAAAATTTACAAAAAATAATAAGGATATACAAGTTTATGACAAATTTTTTTTGAAGAAAATTGTTTTTTGTTTGGAAAAATGTAAAAAAAAAATCTTCAAAATTTATTATAGCATAAAAAGGACATTCGGAGATGTCCGAAAATTTAAGAGTAACTTAAAAACTTTTAAGCAGTATGGGTTAACATTAATACCCCACGTTCTATTTGTTAGTTTCTCCTCTTTGAATGTATTTTTAAGAAAGTTTTTAATATCTACGAGAGATTTTGTCATGTAAAACTCTTTATAACAAATTTATAATTAAAAATTTTGAACATAAGTCATATGGAAAACATGTTTAAAACAAGATCTTATAAAGAAATACTTGAAATTTACTTTTTATGAAAAAAAGGATATACGACGTACTTGAACATCTTTGAAGCTTATGAAAAAAAATGTATTTTCAATGAAAAGCTTTTATTTTGCGTTATTTTTGCCATTAGCATTGTTTTAGCTATTACCTTTACTGATTTAAAATTGCTTTCATGTCACTTTAAAACACAAAAATTTAAAGAATTTATTATTTAGTAGCGATTTTTTACAAGCATTTTTATGGCAAAAGTTTCGCTGCTCTCATTTTTTTTAATGGAAAATAATAAAAGAGAAAATGTTTTCAAACAGTTTTTCTAAAGCCAAGAATGTAAAAGTCTATCATCTTTATTGTCTAAGGATATTTATGGCATTTGAAAATGATTTTTGTTTTGAGTTCTTTACAATGGTAAATGTTTAAAAAAACAAACAAGAAAATTAAATGAAAAAATGTACAGTAAATTAAATTATGCTTTAATATATCATAGAAACTTTTGTCTTTAAAAAACTTTTTGGAAAAGCAAAATAGAAAAAAAAATTATTTCTTGCACAGAATTTTGTATAAAATCCTCTTACTATTAGATTTTATTTATGCCTTGAAGTATGCAGTAGATTTACTCAAGACTACTTCTTATTTCTCCTATTGATTTTAATGCTTCTGATCAGATTTTTTAGCTCATTGTTGTATATTCCAAGACATTCTTATTTTCCTGTTGTTTCCCATTATCTTTTAAGACATTAAATCCTTTATGATATTGATATTTTTGATATATCCTAATCAAAAAAAAAAAAAACAAAACAAGATAATAATAATAAGAAAGAAAAATTATACAAAAAAAATTCCTTGAAAAAGTATTTCTTTCTATTGGAAATTTGTTCATATTTACTTGATACTTTCAAAATGGAATATATTTTTGTGTTATGAAGTTCTACTACTAATATGGTTTTAATTGGTTAACAAATAAACAAGTGCGTCATATATCCTTTTTTTCTGAAATATTACAATTTTACAAAAATAATATAATTTTTTCAATCCGAAACGAGCTCAAACATTTGTTTATATGAAGTTTGTAATTTCATTCCTATGCTTAATAGGATTCTAATATTTAACATTAATTTGTAAAAAAAAATGTTTTAAATAAAATTCCGTAACTTTGTAAAATTTTGTTCTATTAGCCTGGTTTTCCTAAAAAGAAAGTGGTTCTATGTTGCGATTACTTGCTCTAAATTTGATTCGGTTTGGTTAACAAATAAAAAAGCCCGCCATATATCCTTTTTTTTTTTGGTTTTAGTTTTTTGGGTTTCCTTTGAAAATGTCAATTTCTAATTAATTTGTTGCTAAAAATTATTGGATAACCTGCAATGTAATTCTAATTTGTTATAATTTGAAATTAGAATGAAACTTTATTACATTTTAACTACAAAATAAATATTTTTTCCACAATTTCCAAGTGTGGGACAGAGTATATCCGTTTATAAATGTGGAATCAATTGTTACATTTTATACTCGTACTTTTTTGCTCTTCCCCCTCTTAGGAATTTCATGTTTTATTTGAAATTTTGTAATTAATTCAAGTGTCAGCAGCAGACAACAAAAACCACTATAAACCCACACTTTGCAGCTGGTGTTTTTTTAGATTAAAAGAAAAGAGAGAGATAGAGAGAGAGAGAGAGACGGGAACACCACACAAAATGATACAAAGTATATAACGACAGTATTAAACCGTGTTTATACAGACAATCATTGTATGTAAGGATACATTGGTTTGAGTCTGTATGTGTAAATCTCTGCTTTAAGTATAAACGTACGTATAAATGTTTATTTTTACATAAATTGTAAATAAAATGTTGAAGGTTTCTTTTAACAACATTTTTGCCATATTTTTGTGTTAACCTTGCATGTTTGTTTCATTAGTCCTTGGTTGAAAATATGTTCGGAACTATTAAATTTAAGTTAGGAGTATTCATCACTCTGTTTGTTGACGAAAAACATAAAAAAAAATCTGTTGAACACTACATCTTTCCAAAAAAAAAAAAAGGATATTAAACACAAAGCTAAACCAGTAACAAAAAATCTAAAAAAAATTTATTCCCTACGTAAACAACAACAAATTTAGTTCATAAACCGAATTGTACACATTTTTAAATACATTTGGTAATTTTTCCAAAAAAGGATATGTGGAAAGTTCTTAAAATATTGCATTTACATTCTTAAAATAGATTTCTATGCAAACGTAATATGAAATGCCAGCCGAACTTTATATAAAAATAACAAAAAAATTTTAATTCCAAAAAAAGGACATTTGACAAAAGGCCAAAATAGTGACAACAATGGAATCAGCGCTCATTTCCCATATAAATTAAACCAAGCTACGTTCATGAAGCTATTTTTACTGAATTCTAAACACATTTAGAAATTCATCTAAAAGAGGATACATTGAGAGCTCTCAAATTTTTGTTTCCAATTTCTTTAAATTGATTTTCATAAATATTTAAAAAAAAAAATTTTTTTAAAAAATTATTTAAAAAAAAGGGCATTCATAGGACAGCTGACTTTCACCAGGCTGTCATTATGAATCAATTTTTATAGAATTTGTTGGTTTATTTTGTTTATAAAGCTTGTTCGTATAAAAATTTAAGAATTTATCTCATTTTTTGCACCATTTTATGCTATTTTTATAGTTGTTAAAGAAAAAGGATATATAGCGGGATATATAACCGTTGATGAAAACTTTTTGAAAATTCCTTTTGTGTGTAGAGGATATAATATTGCAACCTTTTACAAAGTTTTGCATAAATCCATGCTGATTTGTCAAAATTATTGGAATTTAAAGGACGAACTTCCACAAATAAAAATATTTTTATAGTATATTCAAGTATGATAGCAGATTTTCTTAGTGTACCGAATCCTTCTTTAGTGTTTGCTGTCGTTAATTTTAGCTTTGAATAACAATTCAAAGCCTATAAAAATATATGGTAACTGGGGTATTATTATCCTTTTTAAATAGCCGTTCTGTATCCTAAGTTTTTTTCTCTTTTTGTGCTAGCTAAGCAATTTTAAAACTGTATGTCTACCCACACACACTATTTCACACAAATAAAAGCAGTTATTTAAAATAAAAAGAGTTTTCATGCAAACAATCTGAGTATTTTTAAAACTGTTGACTGGCTGGTTAGCTGGTTGTTAGACTTTGAAATGAAAAACAAGATAAAAATAAATTTATAAACGAATGCAATGGAATGGCAAGGTTTTAGACAACCTTTGCTCAAGATTTAAAAATTTTGCAGGAGAAAAAGTGTGCTGCTCTTTGACAGCATGTCTGTTCTGAGCACTTTTATGAAATGTGGTTCTGTTTATCTGCCTAAATACAAGATAACTGAAAGCAGAAATCATATGTCTTTGCAACAGATTTATTTTTATTTTCATAAACAATTTAACCGCAAAACTTTGGTTTAACAAAACTAAACAAGTGAATGAAGTTATCAATTGCAATTTCCATAATTTTTCCATAGAAAAATTGTAAGAAAATAATAAAAATTTACAAAAATAATAAGGATATACAAGTTTATGACAAAAACTTTTTGAAGAAAATTGTTTTTTCTTTAGAAAACAGTAAAAAAAATCTTCAAAATTTATTTAAGCCTAAAAAGGACATTCGCAGAGCTCTGAAAATATGAGAGTAACTGAAAAATGTTCAAGCGTTATAGGTTGCCGAAAAAAGTTCACGTTCACGTTATCAATTTCTCAGTTTTGAATACATTTTTGAGAAAGTTGTTAATATCTACGAGATACTTTGTCATTTAAAAGAAATTTTTATTAAAAATTTAGAATATAAATTGTGTGGAAAATGTTTTTAAAACAAGAATTTATAAAGAAATAACTGATATTATAATAAAGGTCACTGAAATTTTATACCCAATTCTATAATTTTGAAGTTTTCGAAAAAAGGATATTTGGGGAACTTTTAAACCTTTAGAGCAAATTCAATCATATTCAGGCAGCACCTTAAACATATAAAACTACAATCTTTTATCACGTTTCAGAAGTCTAAAATCATTCCTAAACCCTTAATTAATAAATGTTATTGAATTTTTGTATACAATTTTCATAAATTTGAAGTTTTCGAAAAAGGAATATATGGGGAACTGTAATATTTTGAAAACAATTTTAATAAAACTTTAAGTGAATATTAATCAGGTAGAACTACAACATTTCTATAAGTTTCGGTGTCTTGTAATCATTGTTACGCATTTTACAAACTTTCAAAAATTTTTTAAACATTATAAGTTTTTTCCTTTTGAAATTTTGAGTAAAAGCGTACTATTTTAATATAGTTTTTGCTTGTCTAATACTCTTTAGTTGTAAGGTGTTAAAAAGTAAGTGAAAAAACCGGAAATACTTTTTAAATACCATTTAAATGGTGTGGAAACAAAAACTATATGCCCTAAGGAATGTTTTGATTTTCTTAAATGCTTTCTGTTCAGTTTAAATCCTAAAAAAAAAGAGAAATTAATTGCAAAAATGTTTTCTTTTAAGCACCTGAGGTGCTCACACACTTGCATAAATTGGTCTAACAGGACTTTTATTTACTTTTTTTTTAAGGTATTATATTGGCTTTGTACGTGACTAAAATATCAAGTACTTGTTGATAAGTTTTTAATGTCTACACGAGCTAGGGACGGCATAAGAAAGTGTGCTTGACTGTGTACGTGTTTTCTGAGGACATGTGTTCTGGTCTATTGCTTACCTTCCTTATGTAATCCTAAACACACCTTTTGGTTAAGCAAATATAAAATGTGTACGTAAGCTTCTTATGATCATGTTAATGGTCTCTAATGGCTGCTGGTACATAAATACACAATTTAAATGTTTAAAATTCAAGATAAAAGTTTTCAAGGCAATTAAATTTTTTTGGTTAATGATTATTACATTTTTCCGAAGAAATATGCTAACTAGGAAACTTTTAAAATATTTAATATGTTTTCTATGGGCGTGTTGCCCTTTATTAGTTTCGCTTTAAAGTTTAATTCCGTTTTTTTGAAAAAATTTAAAAAAAGGATATATGGCTGGCTCCGTATTCCTCTTACCGATTTTAATGAAATTTTACAATAACATTAGGCGTACCAAAATACAACCTTTAACTGAGTTTTCTTAAGTTTTATTTAAAAAATTCAAAGTTCTTAAAAAGGATGTATGAGAAACTTTTGATTATTAAAGACAAATTTGTTAGAATTTTACAGGCATCCTAACTAAGTAGGAGTACAACCTTTCTAAAGCTTTCAGAAGTATACATAAAGTATTAAGCACTTTATTTCAATTCTGAAAATTTTTTACATAGTGCCTACAGTAAACCACTTGTTATTGTTTTACATCAAATATTAATGAAATAAATATAGTTTTCTAATCCAAAAAAAAATCTTTTCTTCGATTTTAGTCCCAAATCCACATTGTTCAAAAAAAGGATATATGGGCAACTTTTTAGTCATAACTGAAAAATTATTGAAATTTTAATGCAGTGTTAAGCAGATAGAACAACAACCTTTTTGAAAGTTTGAGAGTTCTACAGCTATAATTAATAAGAATTTTCGTTATTGAAATCTTTAATTTTTTTTTTTAATATTTTAGCAAAAAATTTGGTATAAAAAGTTAATTTTTTAAAATCAAAATCTTTTAACTAAATTTTAAAGCAATAATGAATTAAAAGTCTTCTGAGAAAAAGGATATTTGGGCAGGTTCCAAACTGTTAAGGACATTTCTTTGAAACTTGATAAAGTTTCTTGTTAAACTATCAGCCAACCGTTTTGTTGGTTTTCTACCCCACAATTTCTCTATTTAAATGAAAAATACAAGCAAAGAAAATGTTTTTAAACTTTGAAAACTTTTCAAAGCATTTGTTTTGATTTTATGGGTGTATAAACTTAGTTTTTGTATTATAGTCTGAAAGTTTTCCATTCATTGCCAACAAAACAGAGAAATTTGAAAGTCTGAAATGAATTTCTTTGTATATTTGTGTCACCATCATCAAGTACCTTTAGTTATACTACTTTTGCTCTTCTGCTTGTAAGAATTGTATTTTTTTTCTCTCCTTTCCTGAAATGTATTGTGTTTGTTATTCAAATGCCAAAAAGTATGTGTGACATTTAGAAAGATTTATAGCATATATGCAGGCATACACATATGGATGGGTTTTATTTTGCAGAAATTAATTTACTCGGTGAATCAAAGCATGGAAGCCTTAGCCTCGCCATATCCCACTTGTTTAAGGCTACAGGATATGTGTCATTTAAAGCTTGACAGAGAAACATATGAAAAGTTTACAAAGATACTAAAAACCATAAGGTGGGGCTGAAATAAATTATTGTCGTGATTTCTTTAGGCCAGTTATTTGATTAAACATTTAATTTAGAAATGGTTGGAAGGACACATCGAAAATCCTTTACAAGAATCTTTAACAAAGAAATTTTCCAAATAATTAAAAAAAACTATTTTGTGGGAAAACATCTTGTAGGAATGTTTTTGAAAACAATAGAGATGGTAGAGATGATCAAAGAAAGTCCTTTTAAGTCCTCTGCATGTATAAAAAAGAATTAAAGTTGGCATTTATGCTTTAATTTTTAAAGATTTCTTTATTTTTCACAGAAAATAAATTAAATTGTAACAAATTGACTACAAAATATGATTAATAAAGTAAAAATTTACAACGCAAAACGTCGCACGTTTATATTCTTATAGTTTTTTCAATAAAATATAAAACCCTAAAAATATGCTGAGTTTTATTTATCTTAAAACATTAAATAAAACAGAAATTTATGTGCTGACTGTTATCCCTATAAAGAAAATACATGAAGCAAGTCCTTATTTTTTACAGCCAATATCTGTATTTAATTTTATTCAAAATTTTGTATGTTTTATGTGTTTTTTGTGGAGCATACTTTTTATATGCTCCCTGAAATATGCTTCACTTCATATATTGTGTAGAAAGGAGATTTGAATAAAAAAAATAAAATAAAAACACTTAAAAGCAACAAATGAATGTCAGTTTAAGTTTTCTGTATATTTAAAATGTTTTATCGGGTCTTCCAACAAAAAGACCGAATTTTGGCAGTTTATACCGACCATTGTATTGAAGCTACACCTGTCAAGCTAGTTGTCATTTATTTCGTCTGTTTTGACAGAGCACAACAGGCGGATTTAGTATTGAACAACATGTACAAATACTAAAATCATCATAATTTTCTTATCAAGAGGGCTATTCTACAGAAAATTTTTGTTTTCAATATATTTTCCATAGAAAATTTTTGTTATCGATATATTTTCCATAGAAAATTTTTGTTATCGATATATTTTCTATAGAAAAATTTTGTTATCGATATATTTTCTATAGAAAAATTTTGTTATCGATATATCTTCTACAGAAAATTTTTGTTATCGATATATCTTCTATAGAAAATTTTTATTATCGATATATCTTCTATAGAAAATTTTTATTATCGATACATTTTCTATAGACCAGGTTTTTGTTATCGATTATATTGTCTATAGAAAGTTTTTGTTGTCAATATATTTTCAGGGGGGAGAACTTTTGGTTATCGATATATTTACTATAGAAAATTTTTATTATCGATACATTTTCGGTTTAAATTTTTTGTTATCGATATATTTTCTATAGACAATTTTTGCTATCGATACATTTTCTATAGACAGTTTTTATTATCGATATATTGTCTATAGAAAATTTTTGTTGTCCATACATTTTCGGGGAAAACTTTTGTTATCGATATATTTTCTATAGAAATTTTTTGATTATCGCTATATTTTCTATAGACAATTTTGTTATCGATGCATTGTCCATAGACAATTTTTGTTATCGATACATTGTCTATAGACAATATTTGTTATCGATACATTTTCTGTCCATATTTTCGAAATATTACCAGCTTTTAGCTTTTCGTTAAAAATGTAGTTAATTTTAATGTAAATTATTGAAATCATAAAACATTCTCAGCATTTTGTAAATATCGAAATACAAATAGTTTCAATGTATAGTAGGACCACAAAAAATATAAAAATATAAAAAAATTATTGTAATTCGGAGAATTTATGCCTGGTTTTATGCACAAGATTTTTATATTAATGTTTTACATCTCTTGCTATTCACAAATTCATAACAAATTCATTAAATTCCCCTAAAAGTAGGCAACAAATTCCTTTTTACAAGAATACCCTCTAAGGAAAAATCGTTTTCGCTGGCAAAAATATTTGAAAATCAAGGGTAAGGTAAGAATAATAATATCAAAAATATGTTTAAAATAAATAAAAACGAAAATTTCAAAAATACCTAAAAATATGCTTCATTTCGTACAACTTTTCCACTTCCGTTCTAAGTTGTCTTGTTCCTAACATGCTCATCAATAATCAGTTTTATTTGCCATGATGGTGGCAAAAAAAAAGAAAATTTATTTTCCAATTTAAACAAATCAAGGCACTTATAACAGTCATTTCACTGTCATTGATTTAACCTTTACAAGGCTGTAAAAGAAGGGGAAAAGATAGAGAAAAATACACATGACAAGTGATTAAAAATGCTAGAAAATATTGACACAGAATATGAAATACAGTGACAAACAAATTAAAAGCAAACAAACAAAAAATTCATAGATTTGTCGACATGATTGGGGACAAGGGACAAGATGCAACTTGCGCTAGAGAAAATCAGTGCGGGGTCACACGAAGTTGCTAACCCCCTAGAAATCGAAGATATAAACCGCCACCTTTTCAGTCACTGAGGTTCTATGGAGCGGAACTTAAACTCAAGGAGTACGCGCATTTCTTGAGCCTTATTATCGTTAGAAAACCGTCTTAGAAACTAAGTATGCTGAACAGGGTAAACAAAATGGTCTCCCTAGAATTCTACGTTTGTAGCAATATATGAGATTGAGGTCTGATTAAATGGATGGAGCTAAATGCAGGGGTATGCGTTTAGCTACCTCTACCAAGCTATCCACCTTTGTTTCAGTTGATGATACTATCCTTGATTGTTTATTTTAAGAAAATTTTGAAGAAAGAATATCAATTTCTATGCGTGTACTTCTGTGCTCGATTGTTTTTATTCGTGTTACTTTGCTTTGGTGTTTGTTTAAGACTGACTATATAAATTAAAATAAAAGTCTATTGTGTTTGAAATATTGAAGAAAAATGATGAATGTGTGCTTCTACTACTACTTTAGCTGATGTTGCTCCTTCTTTCGTTTCACCTGAAGCTATATTTTATGGTTGAAATTGACATTTGAGTAGAGAATATGATACATTTCTCTTTACATTTGCAGGGTTTGAGTTATTTTTTGTTAAGAGAATTTAAAATATTATTGATTAATATTTTAAAGCATATCTTGGGGCTGTTTAAAAAATTTATAGCCAGTCTTTAGGGATTTGCATGTGCTTTTTATATTTTGAAGTAATTTAAAATAATTTTACTTTTCTTTTCTTTTATTTTTCTTTGTTTTTCATATTTTGGTAAACAATTTTATAAATTGATTTAATTTGTATACGAAATTCAGCAATAAAAAATCATCGTTAATATTTCATTATTATTTCAACATTAAAATTTGATTAACCTCCTAAAAATATGCAGATGCAGAGAGAAAAGAAAAGTTTTTTCTTTCATAATTTAAGCAGAAAATATTTTCGAAAAAAAAAACGAAACTCAGAGCATAATAAAACAGGGAGAACATATTCATTACAAAAGCATTTACAAATTGCTTATCATATATTGGATATCGAACTCCATAGGAAATGTGGAAACCTTCTACTGTCTGTCTTTAGTTCTGTTTTTCTGAACGCCCTTAGAAAAGATAATATAATCATTGGTTTTTCATATTAATTATCCTTTCCCTTGTCATTTCCCTAATGAATGGGTTTTAGATTTTAATTTTAATTCAGGTTTTGAATTTCCAGACATTCGTGAAATCTTTACTTGAATAAAGGCACAGGGAAAGAGAGAGAGAGAGAGAGAGGCAAAAAGGATGTCTAAGTAGAAGTACTTATTAGCAAATAATACAAAAGCAAAATACACAACAAAAGAGCACACGTAAAATCTGCTCAAATTCTATGAAATCGTCATTGCCCATAACATGAGTTTCTCCAATAAAATTATAATGTGGGTGGAGTAGTTTCAACAGACAGGTTTTCGGTAACATATAATATATTTTACAGAAAGGTTGGGGATAACTTATCTTCCATTGAAAAGTTATCGATAACATTAGTTCTTTAGTACAGTTATAGATAATATGGGTTGTCTACTGTTAACAGACAAATTATTGCTAACATCAGATTTGCTTTTAGCTTTAAAATTAAAATTTTTAAATATCCTTTCAAAAATATGCCTATGATTTAAAATTGATTTCGAATTTTTTATTGTTTTCTGAAATTTTAAAGCATACTTCTAGGCTATACCGCTTTCTGTTTTTGGAAAAACAAATCCTCAGCATGTTAATTGTTTTGATTTCTTTTCTTTCTTGGTTATATGGGGATATTTCTCATTTTCATATATTCCAGGTCAAAAAATCTGTAGAATATTATGAAAAATATTTGCATACTTTTAGGCTGAGTAAAAAAATAATAAAATTTCCGAATAAAAATGATAACAATAAAAGGAATGAAAACGTCTTTCCACTTGTTGTTGTTATTCATAAATACTACCCCCAGAAACCAGTTAACACAGTGGCAGCAACCAAGGCTTTACTAGTGTCCTTATTTTGGTAGAAAAATTAAGTGTTTTGAGCACATTATCGGCGTATTAAAAACTAAATTTTCATTGAATTTCTACTACAAACGTTATCAAGCAACCAGAATGTGGTTTGCCAGGTATCATGATGTAATACTGGAAGTTCTGTGTGGAACAATTATGTCCTTGATGGTATATTAGTTATCGTATATTTTCCATCTTGATGTAATGAACACAGATCAACATTACCTTAACCCGTTTAACTTTAACAACTTTTTTGCATTGTTGCCCTCTCCCGATGGAAATTGCCTATACAAAAATGTAAATGAAATGTAAATGAATTTATGGTTTTCATATCAGCATATTGAGACACAAGCAAACAGCATAAAAATCTCTGCATCTCACCTATAAAATATAATAAAATAAACCAAAAAATAACAATTATTTGACTCCCAAAAACCGTCCAGGACTTGATATATAATACAATAATACAATACAATTTCATGTTGTTAAAAATCGATAACGATAACGATGTTGTTAATGTTGATGGTAATGCTTAAGTATCATTAACATTGACATTGTTTGGCCATCGTTGGCTGGCCTCTTTGTTTGTGTGTTGATCATTAGAGCAGTATTTTAAATGCCTATGTAATTTGAAATATAATTTTTTGAATGAAACTCAAGGTTCTTTTATACGTTAATTGTGTTTACGTTGCGAAACGCTGCAGAACACGAAATTACTCTTCAATATTTTTGTACATTCTGCAGAGATTTTTGACAGTGGGTTCAAAAAAACTATAAAATTTAACACTGACTTCTCTTTGAAAACTTTCCGAGAACAAACTTTTGATAACAAAAATTTTCTATAGAAATTTTTTCGATAACAAAAATTTTCTATAGAAATTTTTTCGATAACAAAATTTTCTATAGAAATTTTTTCGATAACAAAAATTTTCTATAGAAATTTTTCGATAACAAAAATTTTCTATAGAAATTTTTCGATAACAAAAATTTTCTATAGAAATTTTTTCGATAACAAAAATTTTCTTTTTTTTTTTATAGAAATTTTTTCAATAACAAAAATTTTCTATAGAAAATTTTTCGATAACAAAAATTTCTATAGAAATTTTTTCGATAACAAAAATTTTCTATAGGAAATTTTTTTCGATAACAAAAATTTTCTATAGAAATTTTTTCGATAACAAAAATTTTCTATAGAAATTTTTTCGATAACAAAAATTTTCTATAGAAATTTTTTCGATAACAAAAATTTTCTATAGAAGCATTTTCGATGACAAAAAATGTCTACAAAAACTATTTCGATAACGAAAATTTTCAATACATTTCAAAAGTTAGTTTCGTATCTATTGCCACACTGTAATTTGAATAGGAAGTAAAATGTTTTTTTCTGTCTTCACCTTGCTTTTATTTTTGTTCGTTGATGACTGCCCCAGGAGGTTACATTTACTGAAATGTCACTGTGTGAGTGTGTGTGTGCATATGATTTTTAAATGTATAAACTTGCGGTTGCCAATACAAAGATATTAATCACATACACAAATGCAATGACCGTGTTAAACTTACTCTTTTGAAAAATCATTTCCTCATATTTAATCCCCATACTGTCAGTCTCTTGTTTCTCTCATTCCATTTGGATGCAGTGACCATACTAAAGTCCTCTACATTTCCTCTCTGAACGGGTTTTTCTTGTTTCTCTTCATTTATTTGCGTGTGTTGAGTCTGAATATTAAAACAGTTTGAGGCGTTCGATAATGTCCATAAGAACGCGATAATGTCGTATGCGGTTTGATTTCTTTTGATGAACTGATGAACACATGAATGGTGTGCTGTTTTGCCTTCGAGTATTCGGTTTATATTGTTGTGAACATGTTTATGTCCTGTTGTTTTATGTGTGTGTGTGTGTGTGTATGCGTGCGCGATCGAGTGTACTTGATTGTGTCAGAATGTTTTTCTTTTTTTTTTTCTTTTGTAATATTAACGAAAAACAACGAAATTCAATTACGAGTAATATTGTTAATCACTTTACCGCAAAAACAAACAAATGTCTTCACTCACAGAGACACAGACGCGCTGTTAATAATTCAAGCTGAAGTTCGTTCCTTAATTTTAGTTTTTTTTTTTTCATTTGAAAGAGAAAAAGGCATGACATGTTGATGAAAGTCAATCTATTTAAGACTTGATTACTTGTTAAATACCGCCCAGCCTGGGATGGGTTGATCCCTCAACCAATACGTAATTTCATTGTGGTTAATGAAATGAACGTGCGAGAGGAGAGATTAATGTTGCATAATTGAAGGAGAATTTTTTTTAATTTTTTTTTCGAAAATAAACAATTTTTCTATAGAAAGTTTTCCTATATTTAAGTACGAGTATATGCAAATAAAATTAATCAATATCTGCTATGAAAAATCGTTAAATCGTTAAAGTTAAGCTTTTAAATTAAAATATTTAAAAACCTCCTCTCTTATGTTTAAAACTTCAATTTTAAAACAAATTATATTACAAAGACAAAAACCCCTTGTTTCTGTGCCTATTTGCAGGCGCTAAGCTAAACTAAACCATTTTCTATTTTTGTTTAGTTTTGTAACTTTAAGTGGGCAGTTCCTTGTTGCCATTTTGCATTAACATTGTAATTCTATGCAAAATCCTTTACAACAATAACTTCATTTACATATTGTATCGTGACATTTTATTGGAAATGTCCTTACAAAACTAGAGAGAATATTTCAAAAGAGTAAAACAAACGGCATACAACGCCTACAAGTATGCTTTGAATATTAATTCGATAAAAACGAAATGTAAGTAAGCTACCCAACACATGTGGGCTTTAAAGAAATGATTGAAACGCAAGTGAAAGTTGTTCAATGTATCGCCTTTAACACCCACAATACTTTTCAAATATTTTTCCTATCACCTTGAAAGCGATTTGTGAACAAACAAAAACAAAATCTTTTAATTTAAGTATACTCTACGGAGTCCGATATGTTGTAACGTCTTTAGGCTATGGGTGGATTAATCAACGATAGCACAAATCGTATCACCAAAGTATATCTAAATAAGTTAACAAATTTCCTACTAAGCTACCGCTACCTGAACGATATTGGCTATAGGAAAATATTTCAATCAAGAAGGCGAGATACGGTGGGGTAATCTTCTTATAAATTTTAATTAATTACTTTACTTGCTTTTAGCAATTATTTTAAAGGTTTATTAAGAAATTCTCCTAAGCTTTATAAAATTTACAAATTTAATTGCATACTCTAAGGTGTTTAATTCATTTTTTTTTCTTTACTTGCTTATTTAATCTCTATTTAATTAATATAATATGACCTTAAGGCTATTGTGTATACAGAATTAAATTTATTACGAATTCAAATTTTACTCCGGGTTGAGGTCAAAAAGTATTATTTAATAAAGTAATATCATTTGCAATTATACAATAATATGGTTTATTTAATAATAAATTTATTGCATACACCAAGGAGGAATGTTTGTTTGAAATTTGAAATTTTATTTTAAAAGTAATTTAGTACTCAACAATTTTGAGGTTAATTTGTTTGAGATCGCCTGAAACTAGACAACAAATTATTAAAGTTCTTGTATATAATTAATAGCAGTGGCCCTAGACTAATAGGTAATGTGTTGCATTATTAGACGAGAGCCATTGTTTCAAGCACTGGCTTACATATCTCGAACAAATCGAAATATGAAAAATATTTCTTTCGGTGATTTCTACTCACGCGATTTACATTGCGATTTACATTTTAATTTACTCCCGGAGTTTCTACCAAATGACAAAAACAAAGGATTGAGAGGAAAACAAAGGATTCTGGGCCATACTTTATTGACAGAACGTGTCTAACTAAGGTTGATTTAAACAGAATCCACATCTTCATACTCCTTAACTGAGGAATACCAGCCAGAAGCTATAATTATCTAACTCAAGAGATAATGTCGGTGTTATAATCGAAATTATACTCTTCCAATCTGCCAATTTAACCTAACCCGCCTTAACTAACCAATTTAGGGTTAAAGTCGCACTCGAAAGATATCTGATTGCAGAATGTCTGTCAGGAAAGCTGCATTCATTTTCGTAGTAGAGGCTCTTTATTTAATATCACCCCTGATTAATGGAACGCCTTAGACATGAAGCTGCCGTTATCTAGTAGGTTTTGTGTTAGTTTCTTAGCCGATGGTTCAAACCTTTGCTAAGACATTTAAAACAAAAACTAAATATGAAAAGAAATATTTCTTTCGATCACTTCCTCTCAGTAGTCTTCTGGCAAAAACTCTGAGAGTAAATAAAATTGCCATGAAAAAAAGTTTCTAAGAAAAAATTTATTGTTCGACGTTATATTATAGGACTCATCGCTTATGAAAATACTATAGGTGATGTCAGAAGCTAGGCTGTAATGCTTGCTAAAGGGCTGTAATGATCAGCTAAGTAAGTAGGTATCAGACATGAGGTCTTTGTTTTATAAAGGAATTTTCGTTTGATATTTTAAATTTCGTATAAAAATTTTGCTTTTACTTATTGACTCTCTGTAACTATATATTGGGTGCCGTGGAGGACAAGTGGGTTGTGTACCACGCTATTAGCGAGAAAGTCATGGACTCTGGTCTATTACACCACACCGAGCATTAGGTTTAAATTACTCAACTCGTAATAATTACAACGATTTCCATAATTTTATTCTGTTGATCAGAATTCTTTATTGTTTTCAGTTTTATTTAGAAAATTGAAATTTCTATTGTGTTAGAAAGATAGTTTTTTGATCAATTTTCTTAACAATTATTTTCTCTTTTTTTTTACTATTTCAACACAAATTTAGTCAATTACCTCAGCACTTAAATTGTTTAACAGAAAGTGTGTATTTAATCCGCTTAAATATTCATTCGAGTTTTTTTATTTTCTTTTGCAAGGGTTTCCAACAATGGAATTAAAGTTTCTATACAACACTGTTAAGAACTATTAAACAGAGAGAGAGAGAAATATTTTACTGTGTTACAAACAGAACAGCAAGTGTTGTTAATTACAGTTGCTGTTGAAATGTTTTCCCATCTCTTTTGCATTGTTTTTGTATTATTTATACTATGTATGGTTTTTTTTTGTTGTTGTTTTTTAATATTCTTGAAATGAATTTAAAATGGATTTAAAATTTTAATTCTAATTTTTAATATGAAATTAAAATTTTTTAATTTAAATTTTCACCTAAAAGTATGCAGTGTTTTTTTAGAGAGCGTTATTAAATTCTCATTTAGAAATTTATTTAATTCTCTCTCTCTCTCTCTCACTCTCTTATTTTATTATTAAACCTACAAATTCAATTTAAAAATTAATTAACAATGTAATGAGAGAGACCCTTCAAATATAAAGGAGATACTACGTTGTTTGTCTGTTGCCATGAAAAGAAAAACGCCTAAAAGTATTTGTCAATTTAAAATGAAGTGGGTTAAATGGAAATGAAACACAAAACAAAAAAGAATAATTTAAAACATAATATTTTAGAGGCTGCTCGAATTACAAAAATTTTCCATGGTAGGTAGAGGCATATTTTGTTATTGTGCATGGGGTACTCATACACTCATCCTCATACGCTTCCCATTAAAGTAAAAAAAAAATCCTTTTAAATTATGGCGCCACTGTTTTAATTTGTTTTTAGCATTTTAAGTTTACCTACTTATCTTGCACATCAACGTCGGCTTTTAATAACAAATTTAAACCCCAATTGTCTGTAGGTTGTTAACCTAAATTCTGAGGCCTATATTCATAGATCTGCTAATCTCAAGTTAAACTGACTGGTACACCATTCTAGAAATAGGTCATCTTTCTAGCCTTGTCTGTTAAATTTTAAATTTTCTACAAGAGTGTATATTCTTTCCCCACTCCACTCATGTTTCTAGTTGTAAGAGCCCAAATACTTCGAACAGTTTCACATATCAGTCTGAAAAGGAGCATTATCTGTCATCAAACAAGAACTAGGTAGAGCTAATTAGCTTTATGAAATCAAAGCGCCTTTAAACACACATAACTGCCCGTAGTGCAGCAATTAAAAAACTGCAGAATCCTACCACCATCTTCAACCAATCTGCAACCAATTCTCTACATAAGTGATTTGTTAGGCTTCCAATCCAATTAAGAGCAGAAGAGACTGGCAATAAAACAATGATTCTTCTTCAACCCAGACTCGTGAGCGGACAGTTAATACGTTTGCCTAATAAAGGTGTAAATACATGTACGGATTGCAATTCCATAGAAGTGTGCATGCTCTAGCAAGCTTCATAATTATACTTCAAAGCAGGAGCGCATATTAGACTGACACAATAATGCTGCGAGAATCGATTACAACTGATGGTTATACTCGAAAAAACTAAAATCTAATGCCCATCTCTTACAGCCTTTAGGAGGAATGATTCAAAAGGCAGAAGTTGGGGATTTCATACCCAGGATAATTTCCGAAGCATGGTTATTTACTTAGTTTACTTAAATTGGTTATTACAACCCTTTAGTCGGGATTACAACTTAGCTGCTTACACTGCCCATATTGTTTATCTTCATATTATTTAACGTTGGCTCCGTGTGACCGCTTTTTTGATAAACTTTTCATGGCAATTTTATTTACTCACAGAGAAAGTCGTCAAAAAAATATTTTTTAATAATTTGTTTTGTTCAAGATGTCTAAGCTGAGCTCCCATTTAATAAGCCAAGACACTACCAGCTAGACTACGGATAACACAATAATTATCACAGCATGGTTAACGGCCATTCAGTTGACTTAAAGGGCACTTTAGAAGTTTGAGATGCAAAAAGATTATTTAAGAATAAACTTTTCGTAGCGAATTCTACATCCCACACCATGCTTAAGTTGAGAAACGTCAAAAGATTTGGTCTCTCTGCTTGGAAATCTTAAGTGAAATTCTGTATCCAAGATGAGGTCCAGATACGGTATAAATAAAACTCCAGGGGATCCCCAGGGGAGTAAGGACACATGTTAGCATAACAGGATATTAAAATGCATTGCGACCAAGGTGACATTTCGCCTGGCATGTAATCAAAATCGATTACTATGGCCAACAATAGAAATCTGTGTGTACCATTTCTAAAATTGTATTGGAATGTGAATCCCCTTTTTAAATTTCATCCTATTGTATAGCAAACAGCTCAATTAATTCCTAAAAATTGTAAGCTCTCCAGAGCTATTAATGTCACAAACAAACAAAAATAATAATACTGCCAATAAAATCTCTTAATGTGGGCCAAAACCTAATTGACCATAAAATTTAGGGAAAAAATGCATTGAAAAGAAAAAACCGCCTTTAAAACTGTTTGCCTGTTATTGCTACTTTAACAAAGCGAAATGAACAATTCAATGAAATTCATTCAATAAAACTTTAATTGGTATGTCACTTACACAAGACATATCATAACTACTACCCCACAGTCCACAGGAAATATGGCAATAATTTGTTGTCACTTACTGTATTTGTATTGGTAGGGTCAGAAGAAGAGCAACTAAAAAGAAATTCCAAATGAAATGTTTAAACATTTTACTGCTGGGGTATGACAGGCTTAAGAAAAGGACAGTAACAGGAGAGAGAGGGAGAGAGAGTGTGTGTGTATGAAGAGAGTAAGTTACACTTACTAACTGTTGTTGTTAAAGGAATTATTGATCGATTATGAAATTAAAAAAAACCATTTTAAACAGTCTGCTCTGCCTTGGTAGCTGAAGAGAAGAAGAATGCGAATTATTTCTAAAATTATTTGCAAACAATGAGATTCTGTCCATTCCATAAGCAGAGAGTTACAGACATTGACTAACATTCAGAATTTCAAAAAGGACAACGAGGTTGTTTATGACATTGGAAGGAAATTCTTCTTTCTTACACTGTTTTCGTTCCCCTTAAAAAATTAGATAAGATTTGACGAGTTCGTCAAAGGTAGATATCCCTGTGTTATGTCTTCATTACTGGAGTTTAAATTTCTTCGCGTCAAGCCATTCCTTTAGTTGTAGAAGCAAAAAGTACTAGGCAGGCTATATATGGCACATTGCTATACCACAGCCATGCATTTTTTTTTTGCCTTGACTTGAACTCTATATGTTCATGCTATAGACAGATCAGTGAAATCGTAGGGGCTTTCCCCTTCTTCTACATATATCTACCACGTACGAGAGAAGCAGTTTTCTACTCTAGCGCATCTCTTCATCTCTGGCGGAATGCTTATGAAACATATTTCTCTTCTTCTCCACATTAATTATGCGAGCGAGTACGTCTCATAAATACCATACGTGTCTCTGTGTGTGTATGTATATTTTTGTTCTTTCCTAAAACTTTGATTTTCTTTGGAAAATTTTCTATTTTAATTCGTTTTATTAATTCATTTATCACTTCAACTAATTTAACTCGCTTAACCGTTAGCAACATAATCGAGTTTTTAAATGCGAGTCTTTGCAAGAACCCAACTGATACCCGAGAGTCTATGATTTTAAATACTCTTAGCAATTATGCACACACACACACACACGTATCTCTCTGTCTCTCTCTCTCTCTCTTTCTCACACCATCTTTTTCTCCCCCTGAGAGACACAGAAAAACTTTATAGAGCAGTGTATGAAACACATGCTTCAGTATTTACTTACGTTAAGGGAGGGAAGTATAACAAAGTAGCATATGTATGGAATTCTTTTTATGAAATGAGATGAAATACTCGTAAGTCATCTTCTTACCTCACTCTGATTGCACTTAAAACTTCTCCTATTAAGCACTTCTGCCATTTTTAGATGGATATCGCGACTTTGTGGATGTGAGTACTATAAGCACCTGAATTGTTAGAATACTTCTCTATACTGTCAACTCGGAATTCATATTCTAGTAATGTAGACCATTGGCTTCAGTCTTCTTCCTCGATTCGTAATGAACCCACTTGTATAAATGAATTGAGTTCTATAAAGAACCTTCACCGAGATATTTACCAAGAAACAAAATGGACAATCGAAAAGAGATTTATGCGCGACCGTAAATCAAATACTCAAAATCGAATACTGATGTCAGGGATGGCTGACATCTAAGGTCTTCAAAAAAGTGTCTAGGATATTATAGAGTTTACAGCAAGGAAATTTAGATTCTTCCACAGACAGTTAAGCATCGTTTCAGACCTTACATAGAGCATACATAACAATCAATCTGATCAAAAATCTCGGGAAGCTAGAAATAAAATGTTGAAATGAAATCACTGTTAGGCTAAGAAAGATAGGCACCAATCTCAATCTCAAGCATATTGTTCGACTGATTTACTTTTTCGTAGAGTAAAGGATCACACAAGTTTTTTTTTTTTTGGTCATTACAACTTTTCAGTTATACATGAGTGGCGGAGCCTACAGTTTAAAGTCGACTTCGAACGACAGATTTTTGAGAACTTTTCATAACAATTTTATTTTTATTCTCAAGAGTTTTTTTTGCCAAAAATCCGCTGAAAGGAAGCCGACAAAAAGATATTTTTTCGTTAATCGTTTTGTTCAAGATGCCTGAGCTGGGAATTGAACCGCAGTCTCACGTCTTATAGGCCAACACAAGTTTCTTATGAGACTAAAGATACGCAATCTGTTAGTAAAGAGCATACGTTGTAGTAAAATGGCATGCTTAACGTCAATCACTTCAATCGATTAGAGGGTTATTTTATATTTTAATCAGGAGTCAGGAGCTTGACTTCCGCTGTATTGTATTCTGTGCAGCTCCAGAATTGTTCTAAGCAACTTTAACTTAAATTGAGAGACGAGTTTAACATTAATTAGCATAAGAGAGCCATATTAGGTTCATTAGAATATATTGATTAACGAGATTCACGTTTATATTATCTGCACATACCCCTAACAGACGATTTGTTTCTCTTATTCTTTACGAAAAACATATTCGAGTAATTATATAACTCTACTGTGGGAATGTAAGTCAGTTGTCATACGTAAGTTAAACCTTCCCTTGTCAAGTGGGAAAATAGAAGTGAAAGTTTTTTTTTCCGTATAATTTAGAAAGTTTTAAGTTGTTTTCCTAGTAAGTTGTGTATTCGCCACACACTCACGTTATTAGTTTAATGTACTTCAAGGATCTAACCTAAAAGTATGCTATGGATTATGGCAACATATCAAAGCAAAAGTTACAGATACTAGAGCAAACATAGCTTGTCTACATGCAACGTTAAAATACTAAAAAAAAAAGAAAAAAAAAACTAAATTTCCTGCACTGTATAAACTTTAGAAAAAGAAAGAACGAGAGAGCGAGGCAGTGTGGGGGTGGGAGGTGAAAAAAAGTGTGTACTTGAAAGTGTGTTTTCATATGCAGAAATACTTTGTTTATTTGTGTTTATAGCAATAGCATTTAACTTTGACTGTAAGTATGTGTGTGGTTTCAAGCTTATGAACATGTTTTCTCTTCTTTCTCTTTCTCTCGCTCTTTCTCTCTCGTATATGTTACACAGTACTAGGGAAACTTTGTCACTATAGTTGTGCATGCTGCTATTGATGTTTTAAGGCACTTTGTATGCTAAACTGTTGCCTAGTAAAGCTGTTGATTATATTTTCTTCTTTCCCTTTCTCCCACTCTCTCACTCTCTCTCTGCCTCTCTCTCTCTTTCTGCATCTTCTTCTGACGATTTGCATAAATTATGGATGAGATTTTATTACTTCAACTGTAAAAGCTTTAAACTACGCACCCACATACACATTTAAAATGTGTGTTATTCTCCTCTGTGTTTGTTTGTTTGGAATCAATTCCTAAATCCCTTCAACATTGTTTCTTTTTTTTTGAAGGCAAAGAGTAATTTTATTTAGTTTCCTTTCTGTCCACTCTGATTATGATTCTTTTGAACATGCTTAAGGATTTTTAAGCATTCTTACATATCCTAGATATTTAAAACGAGACTGCCTTTTCTTATTTCAATTTCAAGTTTGTTTGACATGTTGGCCTCAAATTTAAGGTCTTTTCTAGGCTATGAAAATAAGGAAACTTTATGAAAGACAGGAAACAAGCAAAAGTCTAGAAATATAACACAGGGTAATCCATCTTTCGGTTCAAGTGGAAAACTAGTTAAAAACACCAAATAAAGTAGTGAAGTTCGATGAAATTTTGAATTCATTCTAATGCTTGGTGTTTGCCATTGAGCACGGAATACCTATACAATCTCTTTGAAAATCCAATGGATCTCTTCTTGAGGTGACTTCCTACCACATTTTCTTACATTTCGAGAAATAACTTGTAAAATGATATTTTTTTGAGTGCTTTAAATAACATGCGTAGACACGAAAGATGTCACGATGTATAATCGTATGATTTTGACAACCTATTGACGTCAGGATCTCCAATCCCATAATTTTAGCGGCCTATTGATATTGAAATGACAAAAAGCATGCTTCTAGTAGACTACTGCTAACTCCAATACGTGAAATAACTCTTTCCGCAAACTTCTCATGCGTTAAAGTAAAAACTGATAGTGTTTGTGGCTTCTGGTAGTCACATATACGATCCAGTTCATAAATTTCAATTTTAGATTTAAAAAAATGTTTTCGAATTTTCGAAATTAAGTTCGAATTCTCTAAAATGCTGTAAAATGGATGAATTTTATTTTTAGACTTCAAATAACAATGAAATTTAATAGAATATTGTAAGAAAAACCAATTAAATCTATTTTCGAAATTTCGAAATTAAATTCGAATGTGTAAAATTAAAAATCTTCAATTTTGTGTTTATGCTTAATTAAATAGAGAAATTTATAAAAAAAAATATCCAAATTTACTCATTTTCGAATTTTCGAAATTAAGTTCGAATTTTTAAAAATGTTTTCAAACGTAATAATTTTTCCTTTAGAATTTAAATAACCATGAATATTTATTAGAATTTTTTAATAAAATGGAAGTTTCTTAATTTCGAATTTTCGAAATTAAGTTCGAAATATTTTTAAATATTATAACTGCCTTTAAAATTCATTTAACAACGAATATTTATTAGAATTCTTAAAGCATTTGAATTTTTCTTAATTTCGAATTTTCGAAATAAAATTCGAATTCTTAAAAACTCTTTAAAACCTACACATTTTGTTTGTAAATCTTGAATAAGAGTAACGTGGATTTATACTTTCAATGTTCAAATGTTAAAAATCTTAAAAAATAAAACTGAAGTTCTTATTTCAAAAAAAAGGAAGATTTAAGGACATTTGTCAAGCACATTACATTACTTGTTTAAGTACAACTAAAGCATACCTTAAGGGGGGTAATGTGTTGTTTATTAAATTTAAATTTTCTTTAAGCATCTAGAAATAGTTTTTTTATTCCAAGCTATGGAAGAATAGGAGTGCAGAATACTTATACATTTTTTATTGCGTTTTCTTTTTGCTCTCTCTCTTTTATGCATGACTTCCGGCATGTTTTCTACCATAAATTATATTGTTGTTGTGCTAACATTATAGGTTAGGTAGGGGGACACCAACGTACAATTTCATTTCATATGAACATTAAAGGATATAAAGAAACATAGTGATGGGGGGGGTGTATGTGAAGGCAAAGAGTATGTTACGTATAGACGTACAGACGTACAGACGTGTATATTAAAACAAGCATTAAATCTGAGATTGTTTTTTTTAGTTTCTATTTTTTTTTTCTATTATTTTCCATGTGATTTTAAGATTTATTATTTGATTTTTATTTTATTTTTCCTTTCAATAGTTTCTTCTACAGCATTTAAGTGTGTTTAAAGGAAGCGACATTTAAATGTACACATACACACACCACAACCACAAAATCCTTAGAGAATTTTATTCTCTTTTTTTTCTTTACCAAACAATATTTTCTTTCTTTATGTTATTTTTATTGATAACTAAAAGAAAAAGAAAAAGAAAAAATATTTCATAATAAAATTTATTGTATTTTTATTTAAAATAATAGCACAAGCAAAGCAATATAATATCCTCGTATCCATAAAATATTTATTTCTTCCAATGGATAATCTCTGATACTTACATACATGCAAACAAGTACAGACAACAGCATTATTTATTGGCAGGGGGGAGGGATACAATACGAAAGAAGAAGAAATTTTAAATCAAAAACAAAATTTAAATTTAAAAGAATTTAAATGCACATTCAAACAAAATCAATCAATTATTTACGAACTTCTTTCATTGTTCGTTGTACAAAGAATGCTTTTGTAGAAGGTAATAGGTCCGTGCCTGAGGCAGGTTTAATCGAAACATGAATTTGGTCTAGCAAGGTTTTACGGTAGGTAAAGTGATATAACCCTCTTAAAGGAACAAGTCCCAATTAGGTTAACCTTTAGGCCACAATGATTGCTTTAAGGGAATAAAACTGTTCCCTATAACAAGGCCTTAAGCAAGCTTAAAGCATAGCTACTGGACGTCAGAAATGAATACGCATTCATGCATTCCTTCTTGGAAAGCATTATGGCACCACAGATTCCAAGAATATCTTGCGCGATTTGAGCACTCGGCAATGTTAAATAGATGGAGGGAACTGTCTATAGAAGCTGAATCGCGATAAGATTACCCTCTTTTAGACCCTCTAGTCCTGTGAGAATTTTCGACAATGAACAAAACTGACGAAATTTTGAGGACGGAAGCTTTCATGCCTTTGGTGGAAACAGAATACTTGTATCGATTGGAGGTGAACGTTAGGATGTTGTATTCTCAATGCAAAGGGAAGATAAAGAGAAGATCTAAGTACGGACAGGCTAAATGACATTACAACCCTTTAGTCAGGATTACGGGTAACTTCTCACACCATCAATGTTGTGTATGTTAACTTTATAATATGAGTGGGGCGGAACCTAAAGTCGATTTTTCTTTTTTTTTTGGACAATTTTTCCTGGTAATTAATTTTTTATTTTCGAGAGTTTTGCCAGAAATTTGGTGAGAGGAAGTCGCCTAAGTAATATTTTTTCATATTTTCATTTCTGTTGGATATGGATGTGAACCTTGACCTCATGTCTAATAAGCCAACACACTACCTACTAGACTAGGACGACTTTAAGAAAGTATGTTAAACGAAAAGGAAGAAAAAGAGAAGCAAAGATAAATTGGTTTGAGGCAATGGATTTTTTTGTTAGAAATTGTCATAAGAAGAGACCTAAGTCAGTCAACAGACTGTACAGGAATAACCTGAGCGCACTCAGGGTAACTTATGCAGCTCAACATATCGATTGAATGACGGCAAAGTACTATGAGAATACTGCTTAGAACCTGTGTTGTATAAAAGCACGCCAGTAAGAGACACTTGGGTGCACAACAATCAGATACTAGCCAGGGAATTGTCGTTGTTCCCACCAAGCAATAAAGTGAAATTCCCAATCAGGGCAATAGGCTTGGAAAAGACATTATAGAGACATGCCCTATAAATTTTGAGGGAAGTGCAATAGGTGGCCACAATATGGCCACAGTATTATGGTACCTATAAGTTGCTAGTCCTTGTCCCAGTTTCAAGTAATTATCATGACAATTGCGTGCCTACAATTTGTTTTTTTTTCCTTTTTTACAAAAAGAAAATTTTAAGTCTCATGTGTGTGTGTGTGTGTGCCTTTATTTTACAAAAGCACAACAGGAGATTTGAAGGAAATTTCTTTCAGCTGCTGTTAGCAGGATTAAAAGGATAAGACAATGATTGCAACGAGCACAAGAAGTTTATTTGCGCTCTTTGGTTCTCTTGGTCTTGACTTTAAATAATTAATTTTTCGTTAAGCAAAGAATTTAAAACAAAAGAAAATTTTTAAATTTCTAAACATGCCTGAAAGCAACATTTTGTTGAAAACTGTGTTGCCCACATCACAAATATTTGAAATTCCTTTTCAATTTGTTTTCTTCCTTTTTTTTTTGCCCAACATTATTACCTTTTTCAAGTAACAAATCATAACTCATGTAGAGAAATATAATCGTTCAAATTGCCTTCACATAACTGCCCTACCTTTTTCCCGAACCACCCCTATTGCGTATACCTATCCTCATACGCATGGAATGGAAAGCCTCTTATGTTAAGGTTATCGCTCAACTCTTTTGAACTTTGATTTCGAAATTCCCTTAAAGAAAAGACAAAAAAAAAAAGAAAACAAAATGAATGAAAAGAAAGAAAAACAACAGCAAACAAAAGCATGGCTGGCATAGATCAAAGTGCTTAAAGCTATAAATAAAACATCATCCAATGGTTCGTTCTGTGAGCCTCTGTCAAAGTCAGGCATAAAATATTATTTCCATAATCAAACCATCATCATCAAGACCACCACCACCACAGAAACACAAACACAAACACAAACATAAATGCAAAAACCAAGAAAAAAAGAGCAGGGATTTGGAATTGTAAAAAGCAATCAAAAAGATTTTCCTCTTCCATAACCTACTTTAGGAATTCCAATACAATGGATTGCACAAGCAGCTGGCCATACCCTGTGAGTGATAGGCTCGGTTAGAAAAAATAAAAAATAATAAAAATTGTGGCGTAATTTTGATGGAAGAAGAACCACAGGCTCGCGTTTAATAAACCTTCCTACAAGACTACAGCCTGACGAAGATCAGAGCTTTTTAACCATGGTTATGCCAAAGCATACAATGAAGATGTTCAATTCAATTTTTACCTTCGTCGTCCATGTGATGAAAATGGATATGAACAGCTTAGAAGAGGAAAATCTGAAATTAAAAAATTCCAAAATAGAGGCCAAGTATTCTGCGTCTTTCCTTTTTACATACCGGCAAGGGCGCTTCCCCTGAATCACAACCATTTTAATTGAACTGCAATATTTCGCCTTTAGACCTCTGAGCTAAACAAACATTTGTCTGCTGCTGAAATAATTGCCGGTTCAGCTTCGAATGCTGTTGGAACGTGTGGAATTCAGGTTGTGAAGTATTTTGATTATCGGCACCAGAATCCCACAAAACCAATGACAATCGCTAAAGTAATTGGCGATCGAGCATCCGCTTATCAACATGCAGTTTATTTCTTGCTTTTAGGATGTCAAATATTTCGCCTATTAGCCTCAAAACGCCCACAATCACTTGTCTGCTGATAAAGTTGGTTGGCAATACTGCATTCAATTTCCTTGGAAAATGTGGCACTCAGAATATCAAATATTTTGAATATTGGCCTCTGAACTCTACAAAGGCTCGTCTGCTGCTGCTGAAGTAGAAGGCGATTCTGCATCTAATCTCGTCGAGAAGTGTTGCACTTAGAATATCAAATATTTTGACTATGGCCTCTGAACTGCACAAACAATCGTCTGCTGCTGCTGAAGTAGTAGGCGATTTTGAATCTAACTTCGTCGAGAAATGTTGCACTCAGAATGTCAGGTATTTTGACTATTGGCCTTTGACCTCCACAAACAATCGTCTGCTACTGGGCTAGTAGGCGATCCTGCATCTAATATCGTTAGGAAATATGGAGTTCAGCACAATATTTATCGTTACCAGTGGAACAATCCTGTCTAAAACTTTGAATAAGTCGCAATGCACCCAGTCCTGCTAGTTAAGGCCGGATCGTATCTTGGTGTTAGCAATTAAGTTCTGGGCAGTTTTGATTCTAGGAGACTCCCTAAGGCCGTATACGTGTGAGGCGAGTGGATACTGTCCCTTTAAGCTTGAGCAACAGTTATGCTTTTAAGGCCATTGCTGCTGGTAATAGAAGAGTAAGAGGACGATAACATCAGTTGTGTAGGAGGATGAGGTACTTAATTATTTGGCGAATTGTTTAACCCGAATACCAGTCTGAACGGTTTTCAATGTGATCGTAAATTTTGTACTTCTATTTGGTTGTTTGAAAGCTTACCCATCATTTCGTGATATTTTTAGGAACAAAAAATTTATAAAAAATTTTTAAAAATTTTTTGAATTTTCCTTTTATTTCCGACGATTTATGCTCGTCAATGCTATTCTAAAATTAATTTCTCTGTTGCTATGCTGTCTCTTTAAATAAATTATTATTTAATTTACATGAAAACAACAACAACAAAAGAAAAGAAAAAAACATTAATTTTGCTAATAAAATCTGCAGTCATGTCCGTCGTAATTTAATTACAATGGACAGCCAAGTAAAGGGTAAGGTCCTTGTAGTAGCAATAGCAGTAGCATTTGAAACAACATTCAGGAGAGAGAGAGAGAGAGAGAGAGGGGGGGGGGTTAACCTGATTATAACTGTTATCATTACTTGTATTATCTCATGCTCATTATCATTAGTTTAAAACAAAAACAACAAAAAATATATCATCGTCATCACCATGTGTCATGTTTAACTAACATGACATGGCATGTGTTGTTGATTCATATTTAACACTCAAAACAATTGTGAACAAATGAAAACGGACAACAGAATGGCGGAGACATTTATTCTTGGGGGGTTTAATTACCACGAGGAAGAAACAAGTAATTCATTGGCCAATAATGAAATCCTAAAATATGTTTAATTACAGCACATTAGAGAACGAAAACTGAAGATTTAATTATCGACAGACGAAGGAAAAAATTAAATAAAATTTTAAGTAAAGGGTTAACCATTTAACGGTTTCAAAATGTAAAATTAATTTCGTAATTTGAGTTCATTTGCAATTGCTTACTGTTAAGTAAGGAAGACAAGATCGCCTGCAGAGACCTTTGTAGAACTCACAGAAATAAACTCCTAAAATATTGGCTATCCAAACGATCCTACCTGATAGCATACAGGGGTCTATTCTCATGTGATTGTCCATGGGTTACTCTTTGTGGAACGATTTCCTTCCAATCCAAACGTAACTATTTCTGGTACGATTGCAGTTAACAGTGCATCTTTTACGCTCATAATTGTGTAGAGCTGAGGTGATGACATGGTTCATCATTCGTGACGAATAGAAGTCGAATAGAAAAGGTCTTTATGGTTGTAAGTTAGGCAACCTGCTCGAAAATACTAGTGATAGCCGATAAAACATAAAAAAGAGATCCGCTAAGGCTCCACCGTTTTCCTGAGCCATTTATTTGCACACCCGCTCTTAATGTAGTGCATATAATAGGCGGTTGCAATGGCTTAGGATAAGGCATAGAACAATCTGTCCCTCCAACATACCTGTTACCCTCATATTAGAACAGCTGGTCAGTACGGAGACTAGTGGCATCGCTAAGTGAGCTTTGGTATCCAACCTAACCTAACCTATACTCAAATTATGTGTTTAATTAAGTAAATGCTTCAGTGAAAGTTCAATTTACTTTTTTTCTCCTTAACCACGCACTACTAAAACATTAATTTTCTCTTGAGACACCTTGTATCACAAAACGAAATTGCTTTCTTCCGCTTGTGTTCATCGTAAACATAAAAAGTAGAAGAGAAACCATTCTCTAAGGATTTATTTTGTTGTTGTTGGCAATACTTGTGATTACATTTCATAATTCATTTCATAAAATATTTGATTTCATTTGTTGTCAGTCGATGATGATGATGAATTCCTCATAAATTTTGCTTTTTTTTTTAATTTGATTTGGCCTTTGCCAAAGACAGACATAACACAAGTCAAGGGGAAGGCAAAGCGAGGAGGAAATTGTGAAATAAGAATATTGAAAGTAGAAATGAAAAGAAAATTTATTTCACTCATAATCTGTTTATTATTGGGTATTTAATAGCTCTTTAGACTCTAAAGACTGAGGTTTCTAAGTAAAGGAGGGAATGAGCTGTTTTGCAAAAGAAAGGCTACACAAGACATGCAGCGCAGTTGAGTATCTATCGATTGACCTTTGCAGAAATCTTGGTAAAAGATTTGAATACGTATCCTTACCAGGCAGAGAGAGCAGACAGAACATCAGCATCTATTAAGAGTTAACCTCTAGGCCAATGTAGAGTAATCGGTAATCTACGAGGAGAACAACTTTCCATCGAAAATCACCACGAGCGGCAAGTTTTTTTTTGGACACGAAGCTACTGTATAGTGTGGTGTTACACTAGAAGAGCCGTTCAAACGACAAATAGCGTTACAAATCGATATTATTATCGTCGTGAACATATTTACTACGATCTTATGATCTATTGTACTCACCGCCCAACTCTATAAGTTATCACTATAATGTCTCCCCTAAGCATATTGCCCAAACAAATTTCAAAATGCTGTTCTTTATTGACAATTCCAGTTCCGTGTCTGCTTAAATGTACCACAGGTTCAAAAAATGTATCGCGATGATTCATTCTTATCATCACAGCATCTACATGTTTAAAATCGAGACAATGCGCATTCTGAATGAGTGTACTTTGAGTCCCCAGTGCCATATCTCAAGTTATTCTTGAATAGTTTAATGCACCAGACCCAGATTTCCTTTTGCTGTAGTTGCCCAATAAAAGTTTCGATTGTTCCATACACACTTGGTTTGAGAAGAGCCTTTGCCTCTCTTTTTCTTCCGTTTCGTTTCCATACCTTTTTTAAACATCTGCTATCGCTCCACGTTAGGGTTCTTGTTCCATTAGCGGCCTGTTAACTTGCCCATCTTATCTCCACACAGTCCCATACTGTCTTCGATTTAACCTCTTAACCTTTACGCTTAAGTGCTTGACTTGGTGTCAGACTTCTTCTTACAACTGCGGAGTTATTTTTCCTGCATCGGAGTGCGTTGGGTGCCTAACAATTTAAGAGCATTTATAGGCTGTTTAATGATCTCTTGCTTGATTGTAATTTTTCCATTAAAAATTGTATTTCACTTGAGCAATAAATACCTTAAATTGTCATATGAAAGGAAAGGAAAAAGCAATTTAACTTTTGATTTAAGATGGCAAGGAAAAGAGTGGGAGAGTGTGCTGCGTTGCAATGTAAAGAAATTAGAAATAAAAGTTTATATTTAATATATCTGTCTGTCTCTTTCTCTCTTTGTCTCTTCGTCTCTCTGTCGTTATTCAAAGTCTTATGTTTCATAAAGTTTTTATTGCCTGCATAAAAAGTGTTGCCAGTTCTCGGTTGGGTATTTCTTGATATGCTGATTAGATGATGATGATTTATTATTATATTGTATTGTATTATTACGCGGGTGTATTCAATTATGTCCTTTATTATTTTGTTAATTTGTATGTAATCATGTTGTTATTTTAAATATACATACGTTAATATTCATAAGTTAATGCTTTTCATTTTCTTTACAGTCAACATCGACATGAAAATCTGTGTGCAGATGAAATCAACTGATATTCAAAAGGTAATTACTTTTCTTTTAATACAACCTTTCTTTTTCACAACCACCCACCCATCCATTCATATATACTCGTACTCTGTTATTAAATAAATACAGTGGCCTTTTATTACATTTATTTATTTACATTATGTTTACATATTATTTACATTATGTTTACATATTATTTACATTATGTTTACATATTATTTACATTATCTTTACATATTG
>QOCX01000192.1:300186-314232 GCA_005959815.1 Sarcophaga bullata | reverse complement strand
TTTACATTATGTTTACATATTATTTACATTATGTTTACATATTATTTACATTATGTTTACATATTGTTTACATTATGTTTATATATTATTTACATTATGTTTACTTATTATTTACATTATGTTTACTTATTATTTACATTATGTTTACATATTATTTACATTATGTTTACATATTGTTTACGTTATGTTTACATATTATTTACAGTATGTTTACATATTATTTACATTATGTTTACATGTTATTTATCTTATGTTTACATATTATTTATATTATGTTTACATATTATTTACATTATGTTTACATATTATTTATCTTATGTTTACATATTATTTATATTTGTTTACATATTATTTACATTATGGTTTACAATTAACATCTGTCTGAATATTATTTACATATATGTTTACATATATTTACATTATGTTCCTAAATATTACCGTTCACCATTTATGGTTTATCATATGTAATTTACAATTTAGTTACATATTATTTAATTTGTTTACATATTATTTACATTATGTTTACATATTATTTACATTATGTTTACATATTATTTACATTCTGTTGACATATTATTTACATTATGTTTACATATTATTTACATTATGTTCAAATGCATGACAAGGTATAGAGCTTCTTAACAGTCTCGAGTTCACTTTCGTGTAATACTCTCTCCGATCGGTCTGATACGGGAATGTGTAGAACAGAATTTGCATTGAATTTAAGAATATTGCATTTAAGGATGGTCGTAACAGTGATAACAGGACACTGGCCTCTGGGTATTCGTGCCAAGAGACTGGGATACCTTATAATAACTTCTGCAAAAGCTGCATGGAGTAGGAAGAGGAGTAGACCACAGAATATCTTCTCAAAGACAGAGTCAATAGCCGTAGAAGACTCTCTCAGATCGGTCTTATACGGTCAACAATAAGCCACAGAATTTGCATTGAATTCATTAGGATTGTATCTAAGGAACCCTCTTAGCAATAATAAAAGTACGCTGACCTCAGGGTGTTTATGCCAGGAGACTAGGAATATTGCATAATGATTGCTACAGAAACTGCAACGACGAGGAAGAAGAGGAGAACATCTTCTCTCAAACCAAGAATTCTTGGAATACCCAGAATTTAGTGACACAACGTGTCTAGCCATAGGCTATTGTGAGAAAAATTCAGAAGACTCTTCCCAAATCTTACGGGATACGAAGCGGAAGAAATAATATCCGAACCAAGTAAGCTGTGGCTGGTCAGGCAGCTGCCGGTTTAACTTGTGTTCTTTCTCTACACCCTCCTTTCTTTCTCAGCAGGTTCTCTACTTCGCCAAAAATTTCAAACCTTCCAACATTTTGATCGTAGGTTGAGTATACGTTTCACTTCACGCATAATTCTCTTATGCTACTATCTTCTTCTCATTCTTCCACCGTTTCTGAGGCATTATAGACATCCTTAAAGTGCTGCAAACAGGATCATTGCAGCTGTCGTCTGCTTAGCCTCTTTGAATTCGTTGTTAAATATTTCACCATCTTCGTTGTTAGAGTTTGTGTAGATGGCTTCAATTGAATTTCAATTTTAATAACTTTAAACAAATTCTCCCCCCAGTAAGAGTGGTGTGGTGTGGTGTGGTGTGTGGTGTATTTCCAAATTAATTTAACAACAATTCTTTAATTTGATTGTGTTATTAAAATATTTTTTTTTTTTTTGTTGTCGTGCAATTATTTTTTGCATGTCATTCACAAAATTTGATCAAATTAAAGTTTTCATGGCTGAAAATTATTTTGAAATTGTTGTGTTATTTTAACATTTTGACTTTTAAAACAAGAAAAACAAAAACATATACATTCACGTACATACACGTACATACACGTACATACATACACAGACATTAACAAATGATGTCACAAGTCAAATCAAATCAAATTTAATTAAAAACAATATGCAGCATACCAATGCAATATTCATTGACACACAGTCACAAACTGTAACTGACAACAAATTATAATTGAAATTAATAAAGTTTTAAATCAAATTATTAATACTACTACTGCTACTACTACTACTACATACACATACACATACACATACATTTACTTCATCCTAACCAACATTTTTAGAAATTTTGATTATTCTGCGCGACTAAAAAGCTAGAATATGCGCTCATTTTTTCTGATCATAAAAGATATGTTTGTCGGCAGAAAAAAGTGACCACCTGCGACTCTTCTTAAAAAACTCACTCATGAGCCATTTTCTATATTAGTTTAAGAGTAACCCTGATTCGACACTGATTCCAGTAGTTTTATGATCATTTTCGAGTCCTTTTTTAATCGTATAACTGACTAATAAAGTTTTGATTACCAAAAGTACTCTAAAAAGGCTCATAAAGGTGATTCTTCCAAAAAATAATCTTCCAAATGCTAGCTGGGATATCTCTTAAATGCACTCACTGTATTAGCCATACTTTTTTTATTTAAATAACATGTACAGTAAACGCCAGCGAAAATTGTACAGTAAAGACAAACAGTAGAGGCAAATATTGGCGACTAAAAGTAAGTAGGCTGCCGTCCTTATAGTTACTCTATCGCGGGACCCCTATATATCTTTCTCTCACAACCACTGTAACACAAGTTTTTACTATTCAAGCAACATGCACAGTAAACGCCAAAAAAATCGTACTTTAAAGGTCAACTAAATATTGACGACTATAAGTAAACAGACTCTGTCTATCCTCACACAACCACGGTAACACACACTTTTTTATTATTCATATATTCTCATGTACAGTAAACGCCAGCGAAAATCGTACAGTAAAGGTCAGATAAATATTGGCGAATTTAATTTAAACAGATTGTCATCCTTATAGTTACTCTATCGCCGGACCTCTGTAACACAATTTTTAATATTCAAACAACATGTTTAATATTCAAACAAATCGTACAGTAAAGACAAACAATAGAGACAAATATTGGCGACCAAAAGTAAACAGACTGTCATCCTTATAGATATTCTATCGCTGAACCTATCCTCACACAACCATTGTTTGTTTTTCATGTATTCTCATGTACAGTAAACTCCAGAGAAAATCGTACAGTAAAGGTCAGATAAATATTATCGAATATAATTATAGTTACTCGCATAACCAACACCTTATACACACAATCACACATTTTTTAATTATTCTTATAACAGGTACAGTATGTACAGTTAAAGCCAAGGAAAATCGTACAATAGAGATGGTGTGAATATTGACGAATATAATTTGGCCCTATTGAGTCCCAAAAGAAACCCAGTTCCACTACTGTCAATAGATGGCTAAATTTTTCTAGTCACTTATCAATTCAATCAATTCTCCTCCTAATATATCTGCAACTTCGCTCGAATACATTTTCTGATGAGTCAATAGAGGTGGCCGGTTAGAAGACTAAGCTTATTTGCCTCAGGCTTAATACGAGAACTTAATCTTGCAAAAGTATTTGTGTTCTAGAACATTATTTGCCACGTAAACTAACAGAAAATCAAACAATCTGATGAGTCTCTACTCCATGTGCTATTTGTATGCAGTTGTACGATTTTTACTGAAACTCACTGTACGAGTACATACCTTTAAACAGATTTATAATGAGCACAGACTTATAATGAACTGTTACCATGGAAATTTTTAATATCGTTTTCATTTCATTTTTTTTTTGTTTGTTTTTTTTTTGTGTTTTTGGCAATTAAATTTATTTGTTTTATTTCATTTGCATAAATTAAGGTTTCAATATTTTTTTTTAATACTTTTCTCTCACAATTCAGAAGAAAAATTTAATATGTTTGAAGATGAAATCGAATTTAACTAGTAAAGACAAAAACCAATTATTTTGTCGATGACTTGCATTTTTTGGCCGATGATTTGTACTTTTTTTGGTCGATAACTTGCAGTTTTTTTTGGCGATGATATGCATTTTTTTGGTCGACGACTTGTATTGTTTTAGTTGATGACTTGCAGTTTTTGGTCGATGGCTTTCAGTTTTTTTTTACAATGACGCATTATTTTGGTCGATAAATTGAATTTTTTTTCCGAAGGCTATCATTTTTTGGTCGATGACGTTTTTTTGGTTGATGATTTGCATTTGTTTGAAAGATGTTTGCTGATGTTGCATTTTTTAGGACGATAACTTGCATTTTTGGTCGATTTTTTATTTTTGTAGAAGAGGAAGATTTTAGCTTCATTGTCTGTATTTGTTTATGGAAACCTGTTTTCGAAATCTTGATACCATGGCAATCCAGTTCACTAGGTTCATTTCTGCTAAAAGTCCATTTTTTATCCAATTTAGCCCGAAGAAAAGCCAAAACAAGACCAAGACAACTTTACTAAAAGCCTCTGTTGCCTGCATAAACTAGTCCATTTGGAATAGAAATGACAACGTATAGAGAACCTCGGATTGGAACGTGCATAATGCCTCAATAATCTTTATACCGGCCCATTCTCTCAAGCATTCTGACCATCATGACTCTGTCCAATGCCGGTCACACTATATCACATCGGAAGCGAGTGTAGGAGTTACTAATGTGTTGTACAACCATCCAGATTACAATCTTTAATCACAGCTCTCAGCAACAAATGAGCAAAGGTAAACCAATTCTGCACTTCTCAATTCAAATTAGTACTCCCTGCAGATCAGTACGTTGCACTTTACTTCAAACAACTTAAGCCGTTTGTCTAAAATCATCAACGCAAATCTGTCATCCATACCACAATCAACGCTTCCTTGGCAGATATTTTCAGACGGCTGTTGTGACACTGTATTCCCTGGCACTTGCATCTGTTCTGTTCAGTAATAAACTGTTTATTGTTTGTAGAAAGTACTCAAAGTAAATGGAACTTTCCAGAGACTTACTAGATTATGAAAATCCTTTGGTCAGGATTAAAACCCCCAGCTACTTACACAACCCATGTAATGACAAAAATTTTTGCAATTCATTACATGGCAATTTTATTTACTCTCAGAGTCTCATTACCAAAATACTGACCATTTATTCATCCTCTACCTCCACTATTTCGGACTTTCTCTCTGTCTTTCTTGTTACTCCTATTACGTCTGCTGCTTGTCTGTTCACATATAAATCAGGCTATTTCACTTGGCATTTGTCTGACTACTTGTGCATTTCTCTCTCTCTCTCTCTCTCTCTCTCTCTCTCTATCTCTCCGTTTTCTTCTCTTACTTTTCAGTCTACCAATACAAATTTATTTGCTATTTAACTGTCTGTCTGCCTGCCTTGCCTGTCTGGGTAATGTTGTATTTTTAATCTCCCTGTCACTGTTTCCTTCCTGCTCATGTTAAACTAGTCTAGCTCTGGTTTTAATGACTTACAACCCGCATTTTACTTTTACATCCTGGTATTTAACCATTAGCAGCATACAGGTCAAATGAATTAAACGGAAAAATGCCATAACATAAGCACAACAACAACAACATAAATACGTGGGAAAAAATATAAGCAGGACTTTAAAGGATATTAAAAAAAAACAAAAACACAAATCCCAACAAACCACCAACTTGTTAAGGATTTCATATTTAAACAACAACATCACCACACAATGAATTTTAATTCAAAACAACTAGAGCATAAGGAAAGAGAATAAAAATTCTTGGGTATCCTTCCCCATGCCCTTTTTTTGAACTGCTTAACAGCATTTATAATCTGTTGCTGCTTTAAATTTTATTTTGCTTGGCTGGTTTATGAAAATGGAGGGAGAGAAGCGGAGAGCGCGGAAGATACAGTAAGTGTGTGAAAGAGAGATAGAGATAGAGAGCGAGAGTAGTAGTAGTAACTGAGTTACCTACAAGCTTACTTAATTTGCCATTAACACACCCTTCCAGTTGGTCACACCAATCGTTACAGAACATCCGCAATTTGGTCTTTCCAATGCACACACGGTTATCTCCTACGCCGACTTCTGGCAGTCACCGCATTCTCTTCCATCCGACCATCATAGTCGACCCCGAGCAGCCGCTGGATGTTAGTGCGCTGCGTTTTTATCAGTGAGGAGCTCATACAACTCCGTTGGTCGGATGCGGAATCAGCGTCAACACGCGCTGATTCGAAGATCGTACGCAAAACGTTTCTCTCGAATACCCTCAAAGCTACTACATCAGTGGTTAATTGCATCCATGCTATAAAGAAGCACGAGGAGGATAAGCGACCTGTTAAAGTACAAGATTTGTTGTACGAGAAAGGCATCCGCTACTCAATTGTCTATTAAGACCACAATAGCACATGTTGCCAACTGTGATCCTACGCTTTATGGCCAGAGTGGCATCAAATCCACCGACTATATTGAAAATATCGTTATCGGTCATAATTTGGGATCCAATCCACCACATGTCCCCATACGCCGGCAACATATACTTCGTTTTGCTCTCATTTAATGCCACCTTGATTCAATAAGGCAGTAGTAACATCTCGCTTGGTGCGCTCTATGACCCCAATGTAGTCAGCGTGCGCAAGCAACTGAAAACTTTTGTGTAAAGTAGCGCCATTGCGATACGCTCCCGAAATTTACTCAAAACACTCCATGACAAACTTGAAAAGGTCGCAAACGTGGAGGGATCGCCTCGCGTGATATCAAAAGGTTCGGAGAGTTCCATTATTACCTTGACGAAGCTACAGGAGTTGCTCAACGCTATTGTGTATATCCTTATCAGTTCGCAGGAATACTGAGCTCTGACGTTTAGGCAAAAAGATGGATTATGTCGACTTGTTTTGAATGGATCTTCTTCAGGATTTGACGTAATTTGAAGATGGACTTATCAGATCAGAAGATGAATTGATAAGGTACAATCAAAGATTAGGTGAGTGGTTTCCACAATACGCTCGTAAGAACTTTGTATGCGATAGGGTAAAGGCTTATACCCCGGTAGTTGGCGCATACAGTGGATCTTCCTTTTTCCCGAGCTTTCAATCGTTTGGCATACTTTCCTCTAGAAGACATCATTTGAATGCTCTATCTCATCACCTTTAGTTTTTAGGAATTAAGCGGTAACTGTTGTTAAGGGAGAGGGAAAGTGATGTTGTAAATGAAAGCGAAAGAGAGAGGGAGGGAGAGAGAGTAAAAGTAAGTGTAGTTGCTGTAGTATTTCTCAAAATTTAGTTGTTTTAGGGAAGGGAAAGAATGGTAGTAGAAGTTCGTGGTGAATTCTTGTGTTAGTGAGGAGCACTGTTTATCTTTTGTTAAAGGAAAAAGAGGGAAAATGATGGAGTAAAGGGAGAGGGATTAAATGTAACTGTGTTGGAAGCCTTACTGTTGACAGGGAAGCAAGCAAGAAACTGATTAAGTAAATACCAGTGAATGAATCTCACTGTGTTAGTGTGCTAAAGTGTTGAAAGATGTTTTGTTTTGCTGTGTTTACTTAAACGTTACTTCCGCTTAGTATTTATCAGTTTGTCTATGACTGCTGCTGCTGCTGCTGCTGCTGCTACTACTGCTATTTATTATACTTCCGCTGCAATAAATTCCATTTCTGTTCTTGTTGTTCTTGGTGTTGTTGTTGCTACAAATTATTGTGTTACTTTTAAACGTTCAAGTAAAAACCATGAAAAATAAATTCAATTTTCTTCATTCTTCCTTTGAATTTAAGTGTTTTAAGCGTGTCTCTCTTTTTAACTGCTAGTCCACAGAGTCCTGTCACCACATTTAATACGGCAGAAAAAAAACCACAATAGCGAGAGCGCTCTAAGCTAGCGATGAAGGCATGATGGAAACAAAAAGCACACCTTCACTTAAGTGAGAATTGATTTATAAGCATAAAACAATAAACAAATGCAACCAAGAGAAACAACAAAAGCTTTATTAAACAAAAACAAAAAAACAAAAAACAAACCTTTGTAAGATTTCTTAGCTGATTTTTTTTTAATTCTTTTTCAACTTTAAGAAACTTTTCTTAAGGTGCGTAAAGAAAGTAAGAAGAGGAAAAAATATAAGCCGCAGAAAGTCTCCTCAAGGACTCCGTGTAAATCTACACCGAAGTTTCGAAACTGGACGAAGCTGTTGGCAGTGGATTTTTTTCGGAATCGATCGGAGTAGTCCAATCTATAAAGCTGCCGGAACGCTGTAACGTCTTTCGGGCGGAGTTGATGACAATACAGGCTGCGTCGAGACGTTTTCGTCTCCAAACGGAACATTACCATACTTTCTGATGCTCAAGCATCTATCAGGGCTCTAAATTCCAACGTAATAAACTCCAAGACGATGTACGGCTGTCACAGATATCTCAATGAAACAACGGAAGGATATGATCTTCATATCATGTGGGTACCGTGGTATTCCGATGAATCTCCTGAAGGCTCATAATTGAAAATGCGATTGTCGATTCTGTCAACGATAGATAAGTGGGCTCGAATGCGAGTAGAAAGGTATGAAACATCTGGCCAAGGCTAGATGAAGGGCGCACGGTAGGTCTGCTTAAACTCCAGAGAGGCACGTTCAGTATGGTTGTCGGGATCATTACGGGGCATTACATTATGGGTACGCATGCGAGGCGCATTTAGTCTTGGACATCTTGCTAATGATTTCTGCAGAAGCTGCAGAGATGAGAGGAAGGAGGAGACTGTTCTTCATTTGCTGGGTACATGCCGCCACTTTGTCAAAGAAGAAAAAAGTACGTTGGTGCTTACAATATTAATGATGGAGAACCTGTCATGGATTGACATTGGCAGTTTAAGTCGCTTCATCAGGAGCTAAGAGTTGTTTCGAGACTAAGGGATAAGAGAAATCTTTGGTAACACAATGGGCTAGTGGAGAACCTGTCATAGATTGATATTGGCAGTTTAAGGCATAAGAGAAAACTATGGTAACACAATGGGCTCATGTGGTTTAAGTGTGTCCATCCGATCCTCTTAGATGTACAGCCGCCTCTACCTGCCTACCTACTTACTTTGCAATTGATCTCTCTAATCTGTAGGGAACAAACATTAAGAGCGTAAGTAGCTTGACTGTGACATCGGTGAGGTTCGCGTAACGAGACAACTGATGTTCAATAGCTGAAATTCCCTCGTAGTCTAGTAGGTAGTGTATAGTCTGATTTGGCGAGAGACCGTAGTTTAAGCACCAGCTCAACAATCTTGAACAGAACGAAATACTAAAGAAAATAGTACTTGCAACGACTTTCTCTCAGAAGTCATGAGAATAAATAAAATTGCTATGAAATTAAAGTCTTCGGGAATCGATTACTAATAAATGGTGTAAGAAGCTAGGCCGTAATACTTATTAAAGGGTCTGGACGATATCCTTACATGATACTTAATCAGAGGTTCTAGGACTGCTGGCGTCTAACACTAACTAAGGTTTTTAGCTTTTTCCTTGTCTTTCGCCCTTGCTATTGCTCTTCCTCATTTCTATTTCTTCTCTCTTTCTCTCTATAAATCTCAGTCTACAGTCTATCAAAATTCCTGATGTTGGTACAGGTGTTTCAAATTGAACACTTTCATTCGTGATTTTCATAAATAAGTGACTGTGACTGCTGTGTGGCATGACAGGAGGGAGGGTAAAAAAAAATTCTGAAAACGTGGAATAATAAAACGTGCTTTGCATGCAAAATATCTTCACAAATTTCACTACACTGACTGTTGTCAGCATCAGTTAAAATGAAAATTAAATTTGTTTTGATACGCTTGAAGACAAGAGCTGATGACAACTGATTGTTGGTGCATTCAACCAAAAATAGCAATTCAGAGACGCAACAAATCCTTCGTCAAAGCGATTCAATTACTTTTCTTCTTATTTAGTCTGCAATAAATGCCAGGCAAATAAAAGTGAGAAATAAATTTGTGTGAACTCAAGTGAGAAATCAAAATAATTTTCAAGTTCATCTTACGCGGTTGAAAACCCGCTATTGAATATAAAAATAGAATTCGAAGAAATTAAATCGAAAACCAAAAATAATGAATATTGCCTTCACACACACACAATCATTCTTTTCTCGTAGTCTCCTAGAAAGCTTCTGATGGACCCACTCTCAATGTCCATCCTTAACGGGGATCAATAAGTCTACCGCATGGCAAACGTCAAATTGATTTCTTCTTCTTCCACGCTATAAAATTGATTGCGTACCCAATAAATTGCCTGAAAGACGTTTCATTTGCTTCTTTGCCTTTGCATCTCGTGCAGAAGTTATTCTCATTATATGAGGTCCTAGAGGTCCAATGTCCAGTAAAAACTAAAACAATTACGTTAACAGTGCTGCTTTGGAGTTTGAGACAGCTTTCCGTTCTTATCTCATTTTTTGTCTAAACTTATCCAAATTTGATACTCTGCTTATGGCCACAATTCCGTCTGTAAGATTCTAGAATGGTCTAATAACCATTTCGAAAGTGCTGTATGCCTACTGACTCTGAAAAAATGCCTCCCTCCACAGTTTATTTCACCCTGGAATCATCAGTGAAGATCTGTTTCACTTGCCGCTTACAGATTTCCATCATGGACGCAATCAAGTCCAGTCAAAGTGTGGCATAATATTGTTAATATTTCCGAAAATTCTCCATTCCTTCAAAAATCCTCTAGTGACCGTGCCATTGCCCAATCAACCAGATACATTGACTTAAATTAGCTGCTTTGAGTTCCTGCAATAAGAATTCAGCGTAAATTGTTTTGTAAACAAAGCAATTCAAGCGGATCTTTACCTACCTCTCAACAAGCTGAGGCTTCCTTCACTAATCTGCAGTTCGATGGTGGAATCACTACTATTTCTATATTCCTTCTCAGTATTTCACTTTATGCATTATTCATTCTATGAAATCTGCTCTCCTACATTTTATCAGATGCCAACCCCTTCCCAAATCTACGCATTATCAAACCCACTTTTGCAGAATGAGATCTCTCAAAAGAGCCTCACCAAAAATGAGTCTGCTCGGACCAACATCTTTTTCTGATGATATTTTGCGAAGTTTTAATTCCTCTAACCCATCTGACGATTAATCCGGATCTTCACCCCCTTTTTCGGGGATTCCCTTTGCGGCTCTTACATGGGTCAACTCCTCTTTAGCATATTGTGGATAGAATATAGAACTGGCGGGACATAATATCTGATACCCACGCCTAATAAATCTGATAAATCGCCTTTGTGGGGAAAATAAGATCAACCACTGCTGGGTCTCAGGTCATGTGAGGCAAGATGAGCCTTCGAAGAGAGCAGTTTATGCTCAGCGAAAGATCAAATAGGTTTGGAACAAACAAAACTTTCAATGTGGCGATGAGAATGAATCATCGGAGCACATTCTTGCAACCTGAAAGATCTTAAAGCACCACAGAAAAAAAAAATTTGGGTGCAACACAAGTGCTAAGCAGGCAATTGTCATTATTGACACTGAGCAGCATTCTAAAGATTGTCACGGCATTAGGTGTAAAGGAGATATTATCGGGGCATCACATTTGGTTTGAGGGAAGTACAATAAATGGCACGACAGTTATAATATCATATTCTTCTCGCTTCTGGTTATTTTTCAAATCACGAGTGGAGGACATGGGAATAGTCCAACTAACAACAATGTACACATAAGGCTGGTTAATCCTAGAGGCTATCAGACAAACCGTCTGTCCATATTTCTTTTTTATGAGGCAGAACCCTTGCTTCTAAGATGAATGTAATACCAATGGAGTGTATGGGGACAAATGGGGAATGATGGTTACCGCGCATCCACACGTAGAGAGTTAGAAAGAGAAGTTGTTTTCCTATGCCTCCTAAAAGTAAGATTTTTGTAGACAAACGAAAAAGTCTTTCAATAATAGTTCCTACATAAACCGTAAACAATGTGTAGCTACTTTCGTTGTATACTGAATTTATACTGGGCCTAACAGTCTCCTATAATTTCAGTGCAAAATAACAGCTTTAGTTGTAGTCTAGACATAAACCGATACGAGCTGTTAAAGCAGTACTTCCAAAGAATTTTTTGAATTTAATTTTAATTTTATTTTGAAAAAATATTTGAATTTTTATAATTTATTTATTAGTAGTATTTTAAATATTATTGTTTTTGTTTTTGTTTTTGCTTTTTTAATTTTATATTTTAAATTATAAAATTGAACTTATCAAGTAAAATAATTAATTTAATTTAATTTTTAAAGTATTTAGAACGGGTTTTCATTTTTTTGTTTTTTCTTTTTTTTTTTTTTGTTTTCGAAATTTAATTATAATAACTGTTCTTTAGCTATGAAAAACTAAGGAAATTATTAGGAAATGTTTTTATTTTTCTCAATAAAATTTCTTTTAATTATTATTAAATTAGAAATAATTGTTATTAAAAAAAAGAAAAGAAAACAGAAAATTAATTATGCGTTTAAAATTAAAAAATAATAAAAAAAAAAAACTAAGAAATAAAAAGTAATAAATTACTAAATTTCAGTCTTTAAAGTGCTTAGAAAATTGTTTGATTGCCTTAATTAATTAAAATAATGCATGAATTAATTAATTAATAATTAAATGAATTAAAATTAATTAAAATAAATATTCTATTACACTCTCTTACATTTAAAAAATAAAAAAAAAAATTTTATTTCATTTCAGTTATTCTGCTCCTGCTCTTGATGTTCTATTGCTCCTGCTGCTGCCATTTCCATTTCCTGGCTTTGCGGCTTGTCCAGTACGTCCCCACCATCACCGTAGGCACCTTGCTGTTGCTGTTGAAGCTGCTGCTGCTGCTGCTGCTGCTGCTGCTGCTGCTGTGTATCCTCTGCCACATTTGCTTCACTTGCACTCAATTTCGGTGACAACGAAGCCGGCGAAGAGCCCGTGGATGGAGTTAAAGACGACGAGGAGTTTTGCGATGAATCCGTTATGGTATTAAGTTCCATTTCCAATTCGGTAAATAAATCAATTAAATTGTTAATACCTATCAAATAGCCGTCCTCATGATTGCCCACCTTCCAGGTGCTGCTATGATCAATATAATGATTATCCGGTAAATGTACGGTTTTGGCAAAATCTATCAACCAAACATTGGCCTGCTTGCGATCGTGTACGAACAGAAGAGAAGAACCAATCACCTCATGGCTGCGAAAGAAGTCAGAACATTCTAAAGTGGCGCGAATGGCCCGTAAGCGTTGTATATAGCGCGCCTGCAAGAAAAATTGAAAATAATTTTGATGTTAAAGGTAAATTTTTTACAAAAACTTTAATAGTATAGTAGTAATAGTAGTAGTAGTAGTAGTAGTAGTATAAGTAATATAGTATATTGTAGTAGTAGTAGTACTACGATAAGATAGGATGCATGCAAGCAAGGTAAAGTTTCTGATTGTGGTCAACATGGCCACCGCCAGAACGATACTAGTCTTGCTGCCTTCAAGTTGTCACGCATTCTCCAAGTAGCCCCTCCTGGAGGCAATACCAGTAGCCGCTAGATGTAAACTGTACTATAGTACATATACTATAGTAGGTATACTATACTATAATAGCTATACTATACAATAGATAGTTATACTATAGTCCCTATACTATAGATAGCTATACTATAGTCCCTATACTACAGATAGCTATACTATAGTCCCTATACTACAGTAGCTATACTATAGTCCCTATACTATAGAGCCATATATATAGTCCCTACTATACTATAGTATAGCTACTATAGTCCCTATACTATAGTATAGCTACTATAGTCCCTATACTATAGTAGCCGTACTATAGTCCCTATACTATAGTAGCCATACTATAGTCCCTATACTATAGTATAGCTATAGTAGCCATACTATAGTCCCTATCCTATAGTATAGCTATAGTAGCCATACTATAGTCCCTATCCTATAGTATAGCTATAGTAGCCATACTATAGTCCCTATACTATAGTATAGCTACTATAGTCCCTATACTATAGAGCCCATACTATAGTAATAAGCTACTATAGTCCCTATACTATAGTATGCTACTATAGTCCCTATACTATAGTAGCCATACTATAGGTCGTCCCTATACTATAGTATAGCTACTATAGTCCCTATACTATAGTAGCCATACTACTATAGTCCCTATCCTATAGTATAGCTACTATAGTCCCTATACTATAGTAGCCATACTATAG
>QOCX01000192.1:260292-293788 GCA_005959815.1 Sarcophaga bullata | reverse complement strand
TTATTGGATTTTTTCAAATAATTTATTCGAATAAATTATTTGATTAAATTTACTATTCGAATAAATTATTCGATTAAATTTATCGAAAACTTAATTCCAAAAATTTATCGAAAGCTTCATTCCAATAATTTGGTTTTGAAGACGAAAAATTTCCATAAAACCATATATTATTTCCACAAATATTTTATCCGAATAATTTTAATCGATTATTATGTGAAAAACGATTTAATTCCATATTATTTTGAATTTTTTACATTCGTAAATAAATTGGATTCGAAAAATTTTATTCGAATAATTTCTCTCGATTAATCGATATTTATTCGAATCATTTTAATCGATTATTATGTAAAAACTCATTTCATTCAATATTGTTTTATGTTCTTAAGATTCATCAATAAATTTTATTCAAATAATTATATTCGAATAATTTTCATTCGATTAATTGCGAAAAATTTTATTTATTCTCTCATTTGGTTAATAAATAATTTTTTTATTGTTTTTATCATGGTTTACAATAATAAAAGACTCAATTTAAATATTTTCATTCCCACACAAACCCTGAACTTGATTAATCAATTAAAGAAATAAAAAATTTTTCTTTTCTTTTTTTTCATAAAAATTCCAAACAGACAGTGAAGTCAGCTCCCACACACTCCTCATACATGTTCAGCTTTTTATTCATGATTGTCAGCAGGCACGTCATATTTTTGTTTTTAATTCAAAGTGAAATCATGCAGCAAATTGCACACAAAGCCAACAAAAACAAAAAAAATATGAAGACACTGCGCGATAGAGACGAAGCTTTAGCGGTTTTATTCATCACTTAAGAAAAGATCAACAACAATTAAGACACTCTATTAAGTGGTTACTAGTGGAGAATGCAACAAGAAAACAGTCTCTAATAATTTCTATTAAACATTTAAAAAGGGGAGAAGAATTAGTTGTCATGACTTAAACAATTCAATTGCTATGAAAGACTGCAATGGAATTTAATTAATGAAAATAAAAGTTTTCTAGAAGGAATTTTTATTAAAGAAAACTGGAAAAATAATTTAAAACTCAATTTAATTTAAACTTAAAGGTCTATTTAATAAATGAGTGTGGCGATTAATCTCAAATGTATTTCAAAACCAATCGGAAACTATAGCCAAAATAAAATTTTAAGGAAATATTGATTATTTAGCGAAATTTTATTCGAATAATTTTTTTTCCATTAATTTTAATCTATTATTCGGTTAAATTATTCAAATACTTTACTTTTATTTGGATAATTTTATTAGAAATTTTATTCTATTAAATTATTCGTTAATTTTACTTTTAATTTTAATCGAATAATTTTATTGTATTAATTTGATTCGGTTTATTTATTAGATTAATTTATTCTATTTATTTTACTGTATTAATTTTAGGAATTTAATTTATTTAATAATTTATTCTATTATCTGATTCGATTAATTTTATTCGATTAATTTTATTCAATTAATTTTATTCGGTTAGTTTAAATCGAACCATTTTATATGAATCGATTCTACGGAAACTATTATGTATTATTGATATTCTATCCATCTAATTCGGTTAATTTATTCGAATAATTTTATTCGATTAATTTTATTCGCTTAATTTAAATTGAATCATTTTATTTTTAATTGATAGTAGCGAAACTATTGTTTTTTACTATTGGTAACGAACAAAATTATTCGAATAAAATTATTCGAATAGAATTATGCAATTAAAATTTTAACATAATTTAACGAAAATAAAAACTTTATGAATTTCTTACGAATACTTTTTTTAGCCTTAATTTCCAATGCTAACAAACTTCCCATAATTTCACTGAAATTCCCAAAACCCAGAGATAAATTTGCATAAAAATACAGATGAAGAAGAAGAAAAAACTAAAATCGCATTTGAAAAAAGCGGTGGCGTTTATATTTTTGATATGCAAAACCACCATAGAAAAAAAAACGAGTGGGGTCTGCAACAAACAAAAAAAATTCATTCACTTGGATACTCGTTGTCGTCATAGCGATGATTATTGTTGTCGTTGTTGTAATATCGTTTTACTTTGTAAATTTATTGAAATTGACACAGTAAATGGTTTTGTGTCAAATAGTTTGTAGACAACAATTGTCAAATGCAACAATAACAACTACAACAACAATGAAATAAGACAGCAACATGAAATGATAATAACAATGAAGAAAAAAAACATGCAGAGAGCACATGCAAAATAATCATTGATGAGGATCGTCAGTCAGACACAGTGGGACAAAAAGATAAAAAAAAAACTTTAGTTTTCAGCTGATGCAGGAGAGTATCACTAGCTTCTAGCAAAATAAATTAAACGTAATGGAATTGGGAGTCCTAAACAAAATATCCGGGAAGAGATCACCTTCTTGTTAGTCATGACCCGTCGTTGGCACTCGACCGTGACTAATTTTTTCTGACCGTGACTAAATTTTTTGTTGAAAAGAAAAAGAGAAGGAAAAGTGCTATCCAATAGACTCCATTCTCAAAATACTCCAATCAGAATTCGAGTGGAAGAAACGGGCACATCAGCTAAATCCTTAGTCAAAAAACAGGTCTGCAACCAAAATTTCGATCATTTTGAAGCGGAAGAGAAACTAGAAGTATGGAGTCATCGTTTTACGCAAAAGTAATCGAAACACAATACCAAGATTGCTATGCTGGCATCTCTTCTGGGAAAATTCCTGAAGGCCTGAGAATGGATTACATATTGGAAGATACCGGGAGTATTTCAACAGAAATTATGAGCTGCGAGTGAAAAACAGAAGCACTCTCAGGTACGTAGCTCTTCTCTCGTCAAAAAAGGTGGCCCAACACTCACTATGAATTGACTCGAATCGCATACTCAGCGCCCTGGGCAATCATAATTGGGAACTGTACCAGAGATATAGGGTAAGGTGTTTCAACAGGAAAGAATGAGTACTCTCCAGTTTTGGGCATCGAGGCCACGGCTTTAACATGTTAGGACCAAAATAAAAAACTGAAGGGTAAAAAAGTGGCAAGTATTCTACAGGGAAGAGGATCAAGATGGTATTCTTCTAGTGTTGGGCATTAAGGCCACGTCTCTATCCACTGTCATGTCAGGACCAAAATAGAAGCTGTAGGTAGAAAAGTTGCAAGTATTCTACAGGGGAGAAAATCAAGATGACACTCTTTTTATGATGGCCATAAAGTAGGATTCTATAAACAGTCTTATGAGGATTAAGATCAGGAAATGTATTTAGAGAAACGGCAAGTGTTCCATAGGGAAGAGCATTAAAGTGGTTATTTTCTGTTGTTGAACATAGGGTAGGACTCTATAAACGGTCTTGCTAGGACCAAAGCAGACAAACTTGATATCCTATCTAACAACAATGTGGCCAAAGCCACCAAACAAAAGACTTCGACCCAATTGCCCATACCGGAGAAGGAAAGGGTGACCAACAACTCACAAGGAGAAAAACTTTTAGAGGATTATTGATCGAGTTCATCGAGATTAAACTCAAGTACAGCGCTATGTTAACCAACGCTCGAATGGATAAAAAACAAAGATTATTGACATATCGCTTTCATCCAGAAACCCTGAATTAATCGCAAAACGGACTATCGATTAAACCCCGTAAATTACAAAGAAATATTTGGACTCGTTCAAGAACTTGTATTTTATGAAACATTAATTTATGCTTTCTTTTCACTCCGGAGTTGTCAAGTTCGAAGGCAACAGTGCGGAGACATGGGCTCCCCATTTCTATAACCCAGGAAAGATTTACAATACGTAGTTGAGTAAAACAGGTTATAATATCTCTGAGTTTTAGCCCACTGTTCCTACGCCATTTATCAGTCTAGCCTATCACTATGTTGTCTATTTTTCTTTTCTACTGCAGATCACATTGTTTTCGTTTTCAATTTGCATTTGCATTCGAATTTGTTTTCTTTCTTCTTTCATAATATTTTTTTTTCAGCTACCGCTTTTAATGGAAGTGCGTTATAAGTTTTATTAAACAGAAGTGGGTCTCCACTATTTTTTTTTCGTTATTTTTTTTTACAACCCTACTTACAATTAATTTACGCCACTAAATCAACACAGTAAGCAGCTAAGTGTGCTTCAACCGCAAAAAAAAACCTTAAGTTTTATTGTAAATAAACGTGTATTCAGTATTGCATACTTACTTACGAGGATTTATGACAAACAAATTCATTAAAAAAAAGCAACGTACGTACCTGCAATTAGAAGAAAAAAAGAAAAGAAAAATTTTTATTATTAAAATATCATTTATTTAAATAAAATGCTTGTTGTTTTTCTTATTTATAAATAATAAATTATAATTGTAACAAGATTAGTTACATAAAATGTGTAAAAAAAAATTATCCTCCTCTATTAATATGTCAGTTTAAATTGTTTTAAATGTAAAACGAATTGAATTTTTTTTAACCGCAAATGAATGTAAAGAAATATTTTTTTATATTAAAAGGAAGCAAAAGTACTAAATAATAAAAAAAACATGTAAAAATAACCGAATAATCGAATATCCTTATAATCGGTTTTTCGAATAAAAGGAATTTTGCAATTTTTTCAACTGCTAATAACGATCAGCACACTTTTTAAGCTTAAAAGAAAATTATTGCAGCAAAAATATAACCGAATAATCGAATAATCTCATAAGCGGTTTTTCGAATAAATCGTATTTTTCAGTTATTTAAACTACAAATAACGATCAGCATACTTTTTTAAAATTATAACCAAATTAGTGTAGTAACTTTTATATAATTAACCGATTATTTGGTTAATCAAAACTCATACCTTCTGAAAGGAAATTATATTATTGTTCAATAAAACTCCAATTCAAATCCAAAACAATAGCCACAAAACTCTTTTCTTTATTGACTAAGGAAACAAAAATTATTCAACCACTAAGTGTTAGGGTAATCGGTTGTCCTAAGCAGTCAAATTTGCGAATTTGTATAATGTAATGCCACATTTTCCTAGACTAATTAATGAAGTCCCACTAACAACGTCCTCTAATTTTCCATAGAGGACAGCAACAATTATAAAAATAACCAATCATTCGAGTATAAGTTTACTCTGTCAACTAGTTTAACGGGTAACGGAGCTAAATTTTTAAATGTTCAGGAAATTCAATCGAGTTCCATTAGAGTACCGCTAATTTCTGCATAGTCGAGCAACAAATAGCCGAATAAACAATTATTTGAATAACCGATTATTCGAGTAACCGGTTTTTCGGTTGTGCTGAAAACTATTTGGCGATACTAGTAAAAATTATTTGATATAACCGAATGTTCTCTTAGGAAAAGCTACAATATATACAATTTTTTTATACTACAATCAATAATGTTATTCGGTTATGCGAATAATGGACTACAAGATTTCTTTTCTTTAAGAGAACATTGCTTTACAATATTTTATTTGGTTATTCCATTTAATTTTCATTAATATTACCAAGTAGCCCTCAGTCCAGAAGAGCAACAGTTAGTCGAATAACCGATCATATGAGTAACCAGTTTTTATGGTAATCAAAATGCAAATTTAACCTGAAAATTAATTAACTTTTACTAGTATTAACCAAATCTTCTCTAGAGAACAGTAGCTATTCTTAAATATTATTGAGTAAACAATATTCAAATAACAATTATTCGAGTAATTTCAGCCGGTATTTTTTTCTTCTGCATAGAAGAGCAATATTTATTTGCATAACTAAGGAGCTTTTTGGTTACCCAAATCTTTGAGTAATTGAATTAAACAAATAAAATTATAGCATTATTATCCACTACTTTTCAATACAGAGCAGCAGAAACTATTCGAATAACCGATTATTTGAGTAACCAAATTAAATTACTGGATTTTTTTAAATATTTATTTATGTCCACTGTCATTATCCAACTCAATTTTTTGAAAAGAATTCTAACAAATATTCGAATAACTCATTAAACGCGTAATCGGTTTTCAATCAAATCAAATTACAAAATTTTTATGAAACTTTAGCAATTTCCCATTTACTTTTAATAAACTAATCTATTATAATCCACTATTATTGGAATAATCGGTTTTTCGAGTAACCGGTTTTTCAGGTAACCGAATAATTTTTAATTTTTTAAAAAGAATGGATTTTTTTTTTAAATTTTCCTTGACAGAACATGCCTTTAAACACTGTTTAACTTCACATTACACTTTCATTGTGTTTACATTGTTCAAACAGAACTGAAAATTTCTTCTCAAACACATGCACGCACACAAAAAAAATATCTTCGAAAAATTTGAATTACAAATCTGTCTATCAATTGTTCTAAATTGATTGAATGACTGACTGGCTGACTGACTGGCTCTGGCTGTCAGTGTTTCATGTAAATACAGTTAATATGTCCGTCTGGCTGGCTGTCTGTCTGCTGATTTGAGCTGAGGAGAGCTGAGGTTTTGGTTTATTTACCTTTAACTCTTCATCGTATACTTCACTGGTTTGCCATGTCGATGATGATGATGATGACGTTGTTGTAGTTGTTGTTGTTGTTTTTGTTGTTGTTTTTGATGATGAGGTTATTAGCACCGTTTGAGTTTGATGATGAATTGATGACGACGACGTTGATTTTGTATTTGATGCGGCGGCGACGGTGGTGGTATCGTTTAAGCTACACTCTGATGGATTGACTACATATTTACCGTGACTTTTAAAACGTTTGCGTACAAATGCAAATGAGGCAAAACAGTTGTGCGTTGTGGTAGTGTTGGCAATTGAATTGCGATTGAAGGGATTAACATTTTGATTTGAAGCAGCGAAATTTGTAAAAGACATTAAGTGTGTGTGTGTGTGTGTGTGTGTATTACAAGGAAATTGCAGCTTAAAACATAATTTTTTCTTTTCGATTTTATTTTTTGCTTTTAATTTTAAGATTTTTCTTTCTTTAAGATTTAAAACAGACAGAAATTTTTTATTTTTTTTTTAACACAATTTAACTCAAACACTGCATATTTAATACTGAATACCAGTTGTTTAGTTTTTTTATTTCACAAACAATGTGAATTTCATTACCCCCTACTACTGCTACTACTGCTGCTGGCTGCTACTGTTTTATTTCTTTCTAAAAAAAAGTTGTCGTTTTTATTTTTTTATTAAAAATTATGATTGTTTTAATTATAATATTCATTTCTTAACAAGAATATGGATGGAGACAGAAGGAAAAAAATTGTTTTTTTTTTCTCTTCTTAAATTCTAGTGTCTGTGTAACACATTTCATTCATACATTTGGTTGGTTGATTTTAAGCGAAGTGAAACTGGGCTGTAAAAAGTCATACAGAGGCAGGCAGCAAGCTAACCAGCAGGGCAGTCACTCACTCAAGTCAGTTGATTTCTTTTTTTTTTCTTCTAATTTTTTTATGACGCTTTTAGAAAATAGTATACGAAATGACGTCGTCGTCTTCCATCATTGTAAAACTGTCATGGTTGATAGAAACAAAACAAAACGAAACGAAAAACAACAACAACAACAACAACAATTTTAAATGTCATCTAAATAAACTGTCAGAAAAAAGAGAATGGCAAGCAGGCAGTCAGCCAGTGTTTGTATATGATTTATGACAGTGTGCTCCCATGATGATAATAACAATAACGACGTTATTACGATGATGATGCGTTTAGGCGTTACTAATAAAATTATGCAATTGCCTAAACCATAATCTACGAGTATGTATGTATGCATGTATGCATGTATGTGTGTATGGAAAATTCTTGATAATTTCAATTGTTTTTAAGAAAAACAAAATGAACATACAGGAATTTTTAATAAATGATTCTAATATTCTCCTTAAGAAAAGAATTAAATCATTTTTAAGAATCAGTTAATTTCTTCTATCAATTAAGAGAATGGAAAAAAATATATAAAAACTTATTAGATTAAAATGATTCGATTAAAATTATTCGAATAATTTTATTCGATTAAAATTATTCGAATGGAATTATTCGACTAAAATTATTCAATTAAGCAATTAATTAAAATTATTCAAAAACGTGTAAAAATTTTTTCGATTAAAATTATTCGAATGGAATTATTCGACTAAAATTATTCAATTAAGCAATTAATTAAAATTATTCAAAAACGTGTAAAAATTTTTTCGATTAAAATTATTCGAGTATAAATCTAATTAAGCAATTAATAAGCAAAAGTACAAAATATTATATTTATACGAATTAGTTTAATTTTATTCGAATAATGCTATCGATATTTGAACGAGTAAATTAATTGAAATACTTCAAAAAAGGTAAAAGTAAAATGTATTCATTTTAAATTATTCGAATAACATTATTCGATTAAAATTATTCGATTAAAATTAATCGAATAAAATTGTTTCATTAAAAAATTAAATAATTGAATTGAACTAATTAATTTTAATCAATCAGAAATATGTTTTTATTTATTCGAACAAAAATTACACGAATAAAATTATTGCGTTAAAACTATTCGATTGAGATTATTCGAATAAAAGTATTCAAATAAAATTATTTAAACAACTGGTTTGAGCAATTAATTGAAATAATTTAAAAATATATACAAAATTAATTGGAATAAAATTATGCGAATAAAATTATTCGAATAAAATTTATTCGAGTGAAATTATATGAATAATTTATTTACTATTAAGAATCAAAATTATAATTATACAAAATATAATATCTCAAATAAATTTATTCGAATAAAANNNNAGAAAACCAGAGAATATACTTAAATTTAAAGGAAACAGTGTAGTTGAGATATAATTGAGAGTTTTTATATATTTGAAAGCCCTATTGATGTCATTATGCATGGAATATATAACATGGTTTTAATGTCCGCCATGACTTCTCCAGGTGGACCACAACCGAAATGTTTAATTTTCCATGACTTTTGAAGGCATAAATCAGGCTGAATGGCATGGATTAGAATGGCTTTGAGAACGCATACATATTCGAAAAATATTTTTCTTTTTTGTACTTTTACTAACATTTTACAACAGGTGTAGCGTAAATTAGTAGAGAAAAAAACCCATCATCGCTTTGTTTGTCATGTGTACGTCGATTTGGTATTTTCTAGTATTATTTTTTGTTGTTGTTATTGTTTTCAAATACTGTGTATTGTTTATTATAGCTGTTGTTTTTATCATTATTATTGTTGTTGTTGTGTGCTAATAATGTGACGTCAAATATCCAAATTAGCAGAGAATGTCTTGAAAAAAAGTAGGCAACTTCCTAAACATTAAAAGCAAAAAACCAACAACAACAACAACAACAACAACACAAAACTATATGAATATTGAAATATTTTTGTTTCGAATATAAATAAACAAGCTTTAGCAGCAGCAGCAAAGTCTTCTAAAGCTGAAAAAGTAAAGTGAAGAGAAGAAGAAAAAACTGAAAATAACACGATAATAATGAAATAAGACAGTTAAGCACAACAGGACAGACACATGCTCGTTCAAGTAAAAATGACAGATAGACAGACAGACAGACAGACGATATGACAGCCAGACGGACAATTAAATGCTTTTAAAAACTCTCACTTTGGCTTAGTTTTTTTTTTTCTTTACATTTTCATTTTCTTTAATACATACAATGACATAAAAAATTAAAAACACACGTGTGTCAAAAGCAAATAAAAATTCTTGTCATTTTCGTTATTAATTTTTTAAAAAATTTCTGTAATTGTAATTAAAAAAGTTAAAAAAAAAATTGATTCAGTTTTTTGCAAGTAAATCCACCACATATGCCACTACCATTAGCCATGAGCCATATGTTGTTATCACAAAAAAAAAAAAATTTTTTTGTTTCTGAAATATTTCCTCTTTGTTTTTTTTTTTTTTAGTTTATAAAAACAAATATTTAGTTTTGCGGTTTTAATAAATATTTATGTTAAAATATAAAAAATAAAAAATTTCCCAAAAATATTAATTAGAAAAAGGTTTTCTCATTAAAAATCGTATCAAAAATAAATATGACATCACAGTCCACTAAAAAACATAAGAAAACGAGGGAAAAAATCGAATTCGTGGAACTCAATTGGCCTGGAAAAATATTTCATCAAAGTAGGGGATTCACAGCTTAATGGTTTGCGTCTTTAATAAGCATATACATAGACATGTTTCAGAGTAAAAAATTTGTCATTAATTTTCAATTTGTTTCAAACGAAATACCCTGAATCATCAGGGAGTCTTAAAAACCATTTTCGTTGCTAAGAAGATTCCAAGTTAAACTTGTACAAGTCTTCGGCTAAGCAGTCAGGACGTACACATAAAAGTAGGCGTACGACAAGATTATCATGTTTCTATAGATCTACCTCTACAGACAACGGCCTAACATGGAGAACAAGATTATCATGCATCTCCACTAGATCTATAGATCTACCTCTGAAGCTAAGGTCATAAAACAAGGAGCTTGTCGTCATTATCTAAAAGACAACAATATGAAGGTGAGATGTGTCTGTCGCCCCATAGATTTTAAGATATGTAATCCAAACTAAACCGAATTTGGAGTATACCGTATGCTGATATACGCATATTTACCGATAGTAAAGCAGTCATATAGTCGCCGTAGTCTAGTAAGCAGTGTGTTGGCTTATAAGACTCTGTTCAAATCCCAGACATCTCAAACAAAACAAAATATGAAGAAATATTTCTTTGGCAACTGGCTTTCAGGATATGAAATGAAAAAGTTTCTCAAGAATCTGTCGTTCGGAGTCGACCTTAAACTGTAGGTTTAGGCCACTCACGTACAAAATTAACACACCACCTAAGTAATGTAAGAAGCTAGGTCGTTATCCTAACTGAGAGGTTGTAATGACTAATTATGTATTTACGTATGTATGTAAAGCAGTCATTAGATCGCTAGGGAGTGTGTACGCCACACCTCAGATTGTCCAAGATTAAGGATGGCGGCTCTGTAGAAAACAGCGCGAGATATTCTATGGTTACCCTCATTTGGGTTCCTGGACATGGCAACATCGAAGATCACAATAGGGCCAACGTATTTACTAAAGCTGGCTCCATGAAAAATTCACACGAATTTCTACGTGAGATAGGTGTTCCTGTACAGAGAAGGCAAACAAATGGTCTCACAAAAAGCCTTTCATGAGCAGAAATATGATTGGGTTAATGAACCAACTTGTGGAGACACCAGACAGTATTTGCATTGAGCCTAACAAGATTCTATTTAAGGAACCTCATAGCAAGAGTAAGAGGACATTGGCCTCTGGGTGTTAATGCCAGAACGGTAGGAATACCTCTCAATGGCTTCTGCAGAAGCTGCAACGACGAGAAACACAGAACATCTCTTCTGTCATTGTCCGGTGCTGGAAAACTTGAGAAGTAGAGTTCTTAGACATTCAGAAAGGCAATTTGAAGAAAACTTCCATAGACTCCCTAAAGCAGGAGCCATCATTATTTAATAGAAGAGCGGTATTCACAAGGCAATTTGAGAAAAATTCATAAAACTCTTGAAGTGGTTGGGAGACAACAACCAGAAGCTCTAATTATATGACAGAAGAGGTATTGACATCGGTGTAACCCGAAACTGCATTAGGTGCCCTATTAGGTGGCTGCCTAACCTAAACTAAGCTATGTACAGGATGCAGATTTCCTTTAGCTAATATTGGCAGTACCTTTTAATGGCGAGCATAACACAAATCAAACCAACATGATTTGTACTTGAGATACTTAAAATTTTAAAGGCCTATGGTTGATCTCCTAATCTTCAACCGATCTTCCTGCCTAATTGGAAGACAACATCTCATCAACAAAAATCTCGTATTCAAATGCAGTTTTTTTTTTTGTTTTGGCAATTCAGTTGCTTTAAATTCAAGTTTGATCATTCAGCCAGCTGAATACGTATTCGTCATAAAATTATTTTGCTTTTAGGCTATAAAACCTTAAAACTTAGGGGGAATTTAATCAAGGTTTACATAAGAATATGATTAGAAATCAAATCAAAAATGACCCACAAACTACAAGAAAAAAAAAACAAAAAAAAACAAACAAATTAAATATGAACGAAGGGAAATTTTAATGACGTTTGAACTTAATCCGTAAAGCCGGAATGAATGACGTTTTAAAAAAAAATGCTGATAAAAATAAAGTAATCACAACAGAAAGACAGGCCCCAACTGGAAATAGTGGTTTGTTGCCTACTAAACTCAATAAATTGTACAATTATAGTGACTTTAGTTGTTTTTATTTTTTTTTTATTGAATTTTTAATTCAATTTTTTTTTTGTTTTATGGCAAAAAAAAAATTAAATCAAATGAAATATGTTTTAATCAAAATGCAAATTAATGCAAATAACAGTTTGATTATCCGTATTAAATCGAGAATAGACCGAGAAACAAAAACAAAAAAAATAAAATCAAATGAAAACGTGACGTAAATATTTGTCTAGTCTAGAACGGGTTATCACTAAGCAGGTAATAAATACATATGTACGTCACAACGCAATGTGATTTCGCGAATTAAAAAAAAAAAAAACAAAAATTCTTTCTCTTTTACTGACCTTTTTCTGTTGGTTGGTAGTGGGCACATCTGAATCCCATTCAGAGCTTAAATCATCACTCGAAGCATAACCATAATCCCGTGGTAATGGTACTTCCAACAACGATTTTGAGTATTGGGCATAGCCAGGACTTAAACCTGCTGTCGAGCCATGCGGAGAGGGTGAACGACGACTCAGCAGAGAATTTTTACGCATAGCAGCAATTGTCTCTTTGGCATCGAAGACACATTTGGGCGGTATCATAATAGTGGGCGTGGGCGGTGGTGTTTTCGATATGGCTGGCGTTGGTGAGGCCAAAGACATGCCATGTGCCTGGGCAAAAGCCATGCTAACCTTGCGTCCATGATTTAAATTTCCCGAAGACTTTTTACGCAATGCCTTCTTATGATTATAATTGTTATCCTTTTTGTTTTGTTCCTTTACCGCTTCCTCTTCCTCATCGGCATCCTTGTCTTCATCCGCCTCGGTTTCATTAGTTTCATCCTCTTCCTCATCCTCCTCCGCCACATTGGCTTCATTTTCATTACCATCCTTATCCTTTATCTTAGTAGGATCGCTCTCCTTCTCTTTTATTGTTGTTTGCACTTTATTCCCATTGATTATCTCCATTTGCAATTGTTCCTCTTCATCGAATGTCATTTTATTAATCTCTTCGGGTGGCACTTCGGGAAAGTGCAGCAATTTAACGGTAATCTTTTTACCCGCCTCATTATAGTAGACCTCTTTGGCACTCATTTTATCAAAGTCTTCGTAGATTCTTACTTGGGGATAAGCGCATAAAGACATTTTCACTGGCAGCATAACAAATTCACCACCACAAACAAGTTCATTTCAATTCACCGAAAATCTTAGAAATTTTTAGCATTTTTTTGTTAACAAAAAAAAAAATCAAGTCACTACAATACACACACGAATGGCTAAAAGCAACATAAAAATTTGTAAAAATATTGTTTCACGTATTGCCAGATGCTAATATTTCCATAAATCTATTGAAAATAAAGGTTAAAACAGATATTCAGCTGCAATTCAGCAAAAAAGAAAATACTTATAAACTGCAAAAATTTATATTCAGCAAGGAGGAAACCTATTCAGGTGCAATAAAATTTTATTCAGCTGTGAAAAATAATATTCAGTTACAAAAGATCGATTTCAGCTGTAAAGTCTATTCACCTACGACAAATCAAGAAGTATATTCAGCGGAGCTCAACAACTACTTATTTTATTTATTACGGAGAAATTTTGCTTTTAGTTTTGCTTATTCAGCAATGAAAAGTGTTATTCAGCTAACGAAATAAATAGAAATTATGCAAAAAAAAAATATAAAACTTAGACATAATCATGAATTTCATCCCAATTATTGCTATTCAGCTAAGGAAATATGTATTCAGCGAGGCTCAGAAACGATTTATTTTACTTATAACATACAAACAACTATAGAATCTTCTTTAATTTGCTTATTCAGCTTTGAAAAATGTTATCCTGCTAACAAAATAAATAGAAATTATGCCAGAAACTTTTAAACTCATTCGTAAACGTAAATTTCATGTAATATTTGCAATTCAGCTAAAGAAAAATGAATTCAGCGGAGCTTAAAATTAATTCGTTTTACTAAAAAACATACAAATTATTATAAATTACTTGTAATTTTGCTTATTCAGCTAATAGAATAATAGAAAATGATGACTAAAAATTAAAACTGAACTGTAAGCGTGAATAACATTAAATTATTGCTATTCAGCTATGGAAAAATGTATTCAGCAAGCTTTTAAAGCTATTTAACTAGCTAGGAACATGAAAATAATATATAAAATCTTTAATTCCGCTTATTCAGCTAACAAAATGAAGAGAAATTAAGCCATAAAATGTACAACTCATCCGTAAACGTAAATTACATCAAATTATTGCTATTCAGCTTAGACAAAATATATTCAGCAAGGTTTTAAAGCTATGTAACTAGGTAAGAACATGAAAATATATACAAAATCCATTAATTTTACGCATACAGCTAAGAAAACTATTATTCAGCTAAGAAAATGAAAAGTGATTATGCATAAAAAATTCAAAACTAAACAGGAAATATAAATTCTATAAAATTTATTGAAATTCAGCTAAGGGAAAATGTAGTCAATAACCTTTAAACCTTAAATGGCTTACTAATATTAGAAAGAATGTGTTTGTGAGTGATTCATGAACCATTAAAATACGAACTTCCTATAGAGTATTGCTGATATAATATCATGCAGAGAACATTTCTTTCTATACTTAACCTAAAATACTAAAACATATGAATTTATGTAATTTTTATTAACTGTAATTGTATTGACGATTGACGTCATTTAAAATTATTTTAATTATAACAATACAATTAAATATTAAATCATCCAGCCATTGCTATTGTGGCTGGCATACAATAGCAATGGTATACTGGTATACTAAGTAGTACATAAGAGATTTGCTGTTTCTTTCTAATTAATCATACTACACAGTATAACAATTTCGAATAGTTTTGGATTATAAATAAACTTTTAAATAGAATTTCATTAAGTCTTGTTTTATTATTTATTTCTTCGTTTATTTATACATTTTTTTTTATTGAATTTTTTCTTTAATTTTTTTTTTTTTAAATTCTTATTGCATTTGTTTGTTGTGGTTGGCAATTAATCTAGGCAATCGAGCGTTTTATGGTTTTAATTGTACATTAAAAAAACGAGAGAGAGGGAGAGAGATAGAGAGAGAGAGAGAGAGAGAGAGAGAGAGAGAGAGAGGGGAAGGAGGTAACGGGCGTTTACATAATACTGCTTTTTCAAAAGTGTTGAAATTAAATGCTTGTTTGCTGCTTAAAATCAATTGAAACTGCCACACACGTTGCAATATCGCAAAAAAAAAAACAACAAAAAAATTGGCATAAATTTCATAAGAGTTAATAACAGAAAAAAAAACATGAAAATTACAAGCAGCAAGTAACTGCAATAGAGAAAAATTACAGCAAAAACAACATTGATAATTACGAAATTTCCGTTTTAAATAAGGCTTTAAACACGTACAACGATTAAAAGTCTAACAAAATTCAGCCATTCAGCTAAGGGAAAATGCTATGCTATTCAGCTATGAAAACCCAAACAGATATTGAATAAATTATTTCGCATTGGAAAAAAAAAACAAGTGATACAGCCATGGAAATGTAATTCATGGAAGCCTTAAAGTATTGCAAACACACGATATATTGTACTACAGCTTTCCTATAACTTCAATGAATGTCAGATGCCTTATAATCGATAAGCAGTCGGGTGGTTCTGCCTTCTAAAATGCCTAATCGTCCTACAGAAAGGGTTTTCTTATCACTTACTTACTTAACCTGGCATTACAATGCTTTAGTCAGGACTACAACCTAGATATTTACACCACCCATGTTGTATGTGGTAATTTTATTAGGGACCTACAGATTTGTAGGTGTTTGATCAACTTTTCATGGCAATTTTCTTTAACTTCCGAGTTTTTCCAGAATATTGGTGGTGAGCGAAGGACGCCAAAAGAAATATTTTTTAAAATTTCGTTTTGTCTGAAGTAGGGGTTGAATCCCACGAGCTCTCGTCCTAATAAGTCAACACACTATCTATTAGACTACTACGAGGAGTTTCCTATCCCAGAATCTGAGCATTGAATTTGCTACTCGTGTTCTGTTTAGAGGTTCTTATAATACCCAATCAAAATATCGCATGATTTTCTCAAGCTCTTTATTGGTATAACGGATACCCGGATTCAAATCTCTTTCCATTCTAGTTGCCTCAGGTTGAAGAAAAGTCTTCTCTTCCTCTAAACAACATAATCAATCAAACCTTTCCTTTCCACAGAAAAATTCTGGACATATTCTCCTGTCAAGTCCATCTGGCTTTTTGCTTCCCTGTAATCCCAAATACATTCAGAGTTCAATTACCCAATGCGTAAGATCAAGCAGAGATTATGAAAGAGTTAGGCAAACTTGGAAGCGGCTAAACAAAGCTAAAAGTGAATAGCTTGTTGGTCTATCGCCTGGAACCTGAGCAACTGGGTAAACAAGCAAAATTTTAAAAGTGCTTCGCAACGCGACCAAATAACAGGAATGAATAGAGTAATCTGGAAGCTATATATCCTCTTAAAGTATGGACTATTTTGCGGTATACGGATGAGTCTAGAACAGATCTTGGAACAGGAACAGGAGTTTTTAGTGCAGGAATGTAATACTCCAAGTCCATAGGCAAACTTGCGGGCATATTTCAAGCAATATTGCAAAGTATGCCATTGAAAGATGAACTCAATTCAACTTGAATAGGAGATTCTAAAGACAGTACATAGCAATGCTATTTGGCCGTCAAACCGTCACTCTAACATTCGTCTCTTATGAGCTTAAAGCAACGATCGAAAATAGTATTTGACTGTCTGCAGAAGCTAAATCAGTCATAATACCTCTGCTGGCTACCAAGTCAGGTGGAAGTTCACGGTGATGAGAAAGCTGGCGAATTTACAAGGAGAAAAATTTTTACGCGGGGAATGAGGACAGAAAGCTTCCATGCAGTAGCGAGAGGTTAGTTGAAACCCAATGCCCTACGAATGGGAAGATAAATAGAGCGGCAAAGACTCTTCTTCAACCAAATAAGTTTGTGACAATTTGTGTTGAGAAATTACAATAAAAGGATACCTGAGCTATGCTACAAACTATCCAGGAATAACTTGTATTGGATAGCCGGTCTTTCAAGAGAACACTGTAGACTTAGAGTAAACTTATTTAGAATGGCGGTTGAAGGCAACGCAACATGTAGATTCAGTGGCGATGAGATTGACTCATGAAAACACATTTTTGAAACCTGTGAGGCATTAATACAACTCTGGAAGAAACGCCATCCAGATATTAGGCAAGCAAACGTACATTGTTGACACCCAACAGTATTCAGAAGTCTGTTCAAGCAATAGGTTTGGAGGCGATATTCTAGGGAAACTTTATAAAGTGGGAGGAAGTACCTTAAGTACCTTGAGTATCATAGTGTGAGGAGATAAGCTGGCGTTTGTGAAGGCAATAGAGTTGAAGAAGACATAATGTATGAGGAGAGTACAATAGAACGCTTTTCACCACAATAAAATAATGGAACAAAAACAAAAACTTAACAAAGTACCTTGCATACCATAGTGTGAGAAGACAAGTTGGCGGCCAGACTTTAAGGGTTCTTATGACTAATAATGCAGATATGTAAAGCAGCCATTAGATCCCTAGAGATAATGTACAAGAAAACACTGTCTCTGGAGTAGGTTTACATTTTAAAATTATTTCGCTTTACATTGTAAATTTTTCTTAACAAAAGTGGGCGTTTTTTCTTTTCTTAAGCCATACAATTGAGAATATTGTTGACAAGTATTTTACCATATTAAGGCTATAATTTTATTACAATTTTTTTTTAATAAAAAAAACCCCCACCATAAAAAACGATTTAAACTGTCTGTTAAACTGTCTTTGACTTGGAAATGAAAATTGGATTCTAAGAAAATAAAAAAAAAAAATGCCTGCAGTTACCATAAACAAGAGGGTTTAGAAACTAGATTATCTTTGATTTAAAATTAAAATAATTTAAAAGTAAAATATTAATAAAATGTGTTTAATGTTATGAATACTTTGTTGTAGGAATAGTTTTTAATTTTTTTTTTTATTTTTTCTTCAAACTTGTTTTTAACACAATAATTGTTTAACAATTTTTTTTACATCAGCAAGACAATAATTGTACAATAATTTTGGCATGTCTGAACAGTAAATAACACAATAATTATCTATTAAAACTATGAAATAAAAAAAATTTAAATAAAAAAGGAAAAAAATTAAAAATTGTAAATGAATAATGAGCGATAATTTTAAAACCACAATTATTTTAAATCATCCAAACAGAATACTTCAAATGTCCATTTTTATATTAAAAATGGTAAGAATTTTTTAAAAGATTTATGGCCATAAATTAACACAAAAAAAAAAAAAAAAAAAAAAAACAGTGAATAGATAAAAAGGTGGGCGTATAAAGCAAAAAAAATTATTTATAAGCGTTCATTCTGTTTAACTGTCGTTTTTTTTTTTTTTTTTTTTAATTGAATTACTCCACATACTTAAAGCCATAAATTTAAGCCCATAAAAGGGTGTGTGTGCTATTTATTTTTGTTTTTTTATTAACAAAAAAAGAAAAACCAAAACACGTCTACACAAAAAAAAAAAAACTCAACAATAATTTAAAAGATTAGTTAAAATTTCTTATCTCCGCAAAATTTGTTAACATGAAGTATGTTTTAAAGTTAATGCGATAAAGAATGTGATTTCTTTGAAAAATACCGTTAAACATTATGAATTCATTGTTAATAAATTAAAAAAAAAAAAAAAAAAAAAAAAAAAAAAATAAACTACACCCAAAAAAAAAAGAACCGCTTATTCAGCTTCAATAAATGCTAAACATTTGTTGTCACAAAATTTCTTGTAAACAACACACGATAGTGAGAGAGAGAGAGAGAGAGAGAGAGTATAAAGAAGTTCCTACAAAAATGTTCAAGGGGCAACCAGTAATCACCCCAACCTCTATACGCAGGATAGATCTGTTATTTTGCATTTAATACGCCATGTTAGGTAGTTAGGCAGGCAGGTAAGCAGAGCTGAGAGTACACCCAAGGAAAATGAATACAAAAATGTTCTTTTCGAGGTAATCAAGGGGCAACCAGTAATCACCCCAATCGCTATACGCAGGATGGATCTGTAATTTACATTTAATACGTCATATTACGTAGTGAGGCAGGCAGGTAAGCAGAGCTGAGAGTACACCCAAGGAAAATGAATAAACACACTTAGGCCACATGGAGATTCCTTTATGATACCAAAGTTTTTCCATTACCCCCAAAACCTGCAATCAACCAGAGCTTACGATAAAGCTACTTAAGGCTGCCAATGTCAATGTTGGACATTTGCTTTAAATTCTCTATGTAGCAGACACCAAGATGCCTTTTTCTCCTTTGTTATAGTGCCAGCTATGTTCTTAATAGGTGAAGAGCAGTCTCACCTTTTTTTTCTCATCTTTTCAGCTTTTACAGAAATCATTTGTAAGATGCTATAGACCAATGCGAAGGTGAGCAACAGTCTCACTTTATTCCAGCTTCTCTGCAGCTTTTACAGAAATCATTAGCTTGGTGCCCTAGCTCAATGTAACTTGCATACTCCATGTTATTGCACGAATAAGTTCTCCTACCCACACTGCCCTCAATACTATTTTTAGGCTGCGTTCCACCACAGGTTTAAGTGCGATTTAATCTCCATTAATCTTGTGGTTCATGTCTACAATTGGCAGCTTGGTCTATAGGTTGGTTGGTGGATTAGGTAGGTATGTAGATTGAAGTAGAGGAGGCCAACCATGGCCCTCATGCCTATTGATACAAACTTAAGCTGTCATGCAGACTTGTTCTGCGCTCACCATTAGGATATTTATCGAAAAAATTTTCGCTGAATCCACCTTCAGCCAGCTGAATATCATTTTCTTTCCTTCAATTCCACATTTTTTTTTAAATAAACACTGAAGTTTAAATAAAATTTAAGCAGAATAAAGTGCTTAATTCCATTGTTTTATGCCGTTGAATAAGACAAAATGCTATTTTAAGAACGAAACATAATTCCCCTGGAAACAAATAAACTATTCAGCAGCCAAGAAATGCATTTTTTGCGTATTCAGCAGCTGAATAAATAATGGAATTGCAGAACTAAAAATAACCACAATGGCTGAATAGTAATTGAATTAAAATAAGAAACGTTTTTATTTAATATTATGGACGATTTTAAAATCAATAATTAAAGAAAGATTAAAAAAATAAAAAATTAATTAAAGTCTTGCTGAATAGGGTTTTATGCAGCTGAATAATAAAAAAGAATTAGCTGAATGGGTAAAAGTGACATACAAAAGTCTTTAAAAGCTTAGTATACTTCCCTTTCTTTAAAGTAAACAGTATAATAAGCTTGCTGAATAGGATTTTATGCAGCTGAATAGTAAAAAACTTCAAAGAAATTAAGTATTTACTATACACTGCAAGATTATAAACAGAAAAACCTTTGCTGAATTGGCCAAAGTGATATACAAAATTGTTTAAAAGCTTAGTATACTTCACTTTCTTTCAAGTAAACAGTATAATAAGCTTGCTGAATAGGATTTTATGCAGCTGAATAGTAAAAAACTTCAAAGAAATTACGTATTTAGTATGTATTGCAAGATTATAAACAGAAAAACCTTTGCTGAATTGGCCAAAGTGATATACAAAATTGTTTAAAAGCTTACTATACTTCACTTTCTTTTAAGTAATTAATATAACATGCTTGCTGAATTGGATTTTATGTAGCTGAATAGTAAAAATTGAAACGAAAACCATTATTCAATATAAACTGCTGAATTTTGTACAAAAATGCCTTGCTGAATTAGCTGAATTAGTGAAAACAGATTACAAAACTGTTTGAGAAGTCAGTATATTTAGTTTTATTTTAACTAAACAGTATGTCATGCTTGCGGAATAGCAAAAATTAAGACGAAATCTTTATTGAAATGAAATATTTCAAAATTATATCAAAAAAATCTTTTGCTGAATTTGCAAAAATACAAAAAATTACTAGCTGAATAGCAAATTTTAAAGAAAAATTACAATATTTTGTACGAATTTAAACAAACTAAATGATTTTTCATTAGCTGAATACATATTCGTGCTGCTGAATATACATTCTTGCAGCTGAATAGCAAAATTTAAAGCATAATCCTAAAATTTAGAGGAAACGAAGTAATATTTTCAAATGAATTAAACTTTCTAAGCTTAATAGTCTTATAAATTATCAAATCAAAATTGCAGATTTTATTAGATTTTCTTAGCTGAATTAGTTTTTTCATAGCTGAATAGCAAAAATATTCAATGAATAATAGAAAACCATAAATTTTACAATACTAAACCTGGGTTTAGGTTTGCTGAATTGCATTTAATTTAGCTGAATTAATAAAATCTTTTTTTAATATCAAAATTTATCAAACACTGCAGTAGTATGTAAAAATTGCAGTTGCTAAAACGTAGTTTTCATGTAGTTTTCTATAACTTTTAAACATTTTAACACAAAATTTGATGACATTTAATGTGTTATCTTGAGATATCTTTATTAATTGCTTTACTTTAAATTTCTTAAGATTTTTAAATACAAATAATGTCAACACCATCTTGTCTTAACACCATAAAACATGATTTTAACTAAAAAAAAATGTTGTCAACATCATAGTAACAGCATAACAGCAACAATATAGTGGCAACATAGTGGCAACAGAATGCATGTGTTATCATAAATTTAAAATGACAGGCTAAATAACTTTTACCAAATTAAGCCAAATAAATTGCACTGCTGGCAAGGCCTTTTTAAATGCAAAAAAGACCAACTAAGTCAACAGCAAAGATGGCCATAGAACACGCATACGAGTGTGGTGTTGTCCAAGCAAATTGATGTAAATTGGTAACAAATTATTTACATTTTATAAAACATTTCATAGGTTTTTTTTTTAAAAACGCAAAAGATTTATATCGCAAAACATTAGAACGTACATACATACATAAATACATACATAGATACTTATAAATGTACGTAATTCAGCAGCAATTTTATTTATTGTTCTGATTAATTTGCTAGACACGTTTTATTTTGCTTGTGAGGCTTTACCCCAACCAACCACACCTTTGATGGCATTTCTCGACAGAAAGCAACAACTTTTGTTAACGAAAAAAGTAAATAAAAAGCGAAATTCTATTTGCAATACAATGTTTTCCTTAAACAAAAGCAAACATTGTTCAGCTGAATTATGTAATGTGTAGCTGAATTACAATTTAACACCAAGATATTACATTCAAAAGCAGTTTGAGGCACTTATAAGCCTTAATTTCTTAGCTGAATTGGTTAAAAGCATGCCAAAATCAAGTTGAAATCCTTAAAAACTCAATAAATCATAAAAACTTTCTTAGCTGAATACAATATTTTGCAGCTGAATTAGATTTTAGTATTACAAAATAATGTATAAAAGCCTATTTTCTTCAGATATGAGTCTGATTTTATTTGCTGAATACAAAAATTTGTAGCTGAATTACACACTCATAACAGAAAATCAGGGCTGAATGAAAAATAAAGCTTTAAATATGAACTCTATTTCAATTGCTGAATTAATAAAATTCCATGAAAATCTGTCTAAACATGAAAAAGTACAAAATAATTTAAAATAAAGAAAATTTGTCCGCTGAACTCCTTTGAAATTACAATCTCTTGAGCTGAATACCATTTCCTATGGCTGAATAACAAAAATTGCTAACAGGATTGTTTAAGATCTCAACATATCTTTTTTAAGGATATTTTTCTAGCTGGATAGACAAAATTTTCAGCTGAATAGTATTCAAATAGGGATTTTACTCCGCCCAATACACTTTCTTATAGCTGAATAAACAAAACCTTTAGCTGAATAAGCTTTAAATCTCATAAAATTAATTGAAAAACAAATTTTTAATAAAGTTTTCAATTAAATTTTTTAATTTCAATTGACTGTTTTACCACAAAACTCAAAAATAAATGCCAATATTTGCTTGTAACTCTTGCGGTATTTTCATTTGTATTGGTTGCGAACGCCATAACGCTATTTTAAGTGTTATGGTTACCGGTCATATTAGCATTTCTCCATTTTTGGCGGCAACTTTAACGCTGCGTAACATGCGTAAATCACGTCATACAGCAGCTCAAATGAATTGATCAAAACTGACTGCCAATGAATGGTTTTGATTTCTCATAAATATTTTCATAGACAGACAGACAGACAGACAGGCAGGCAGATAGATAGGCAGACAAGATTTCAACACAACCAAAACCAACAACACAATTCATTATAAGGAATTCATAATTTGTAACCGAATAAGAGATTTCTTATGGCAGAGATTTATGGCATTTTAAACGAAAAGTGTTGAATGGCAATATTATTAAGCTGTAGCCCGCTGAATAGCATGCATTAAACATAAATTAAAAGATTTCACACAAATTTAATTAAATTTAAAGGTTTAAATGCAACTGAATATGATTTTCTTGCAGCTGAATACGAAAATCTATGCCATAAGCTAGATAGAGTAAGTATAACTATAGAATTACTGCCAAACCATGTTTTATTTTATGATGGAATAAACATTTCTTTAGCTGAATTAGTTTTCATGTAGCTGAATAACATTTTTGAATAATAAATTAAAAAATTTCATACAAATTTAATAAAATTTTAAGATTCAAGTGCAGCTGAATATAAATTTCTGCGGCTGAATAGACAATTTTATAGGATTTTCTCTTTATTTTAAGGAATATCAACAAAATTACTTCAAAACTTATATTTTTTGAGCTGAATTAAAGATCTTAAGAGTATTAGTCTTACAAATCATTTATTTTAAGATTTTTAAATTTTTTTTCGCAGCTGAATAGCAAAAATATTCAGCCGGTAATAGAAAACCATCAATTTTACGCTATTAAATATAGGTTTAGGTTTGCTGACTTACATTTAACTCAGCTGAATTAAGGAATTTTGGTTTATTGGATAAGAATTTTTAATATGTAACCATCTGAACTTAATTTAAAACTGCTGAATGGCAAAACTACCTCGCTGAACAGCTGAATAATGTTTTTGAAGACTAAATTAACAATTCTTATTATATTTTCAAAAGAAATTGCTGCTGAATAGCATTTTTCAGGGCTGAATTACAAAAAACATATTTGTGTTATGGTGTCTAGATAAATAAGGCCTGTTGAATAAGGTTTTCATCTACCCCGGTCAGACATCTAAAAAACGAAATATGAAAAAAAAAATATTTCTTCGGCGGCTTCCTCTCAGCAGATTTCTGGGCAAGAACCTGCTGAGAATAAATACAATTGCCATGAAAAGTTTCTCAAAAATCTGTCGTTCGAGTCGACTTTAAACTGTAGGCCCGCCACTCATGTATAAAAATTAACACACACAACATAAGTGGTGATGAGAAGCTAGGGCGTATCCTGATTGAAGGGTTGTAATGGCCAATTATGTTATTTTATGAAAGATTTCTGTTTTTTCGGTAGCCTAAAGCAACTGAATATCTTTCAGCATAGCTGTATATCAATATTTTTATATTTTGTAAGCTAAATACAATACTAAACTGTTGAATATATATTTTAAAATGTTTACCTATATTTTAAGCTTAGCTGAATACAATTTTTCTTAGCTGAATAGCATTTTTTTAACTAAATAGCATATTTACTTAGTTAAATAACGTATTTCTAGGCTGAATAGCATATTTCTAAGCTGAATGACTTTTTTTATTAGCTGAATAGCATTATTTTTAACTAAAAAGCATATTTTCTTAGGTAAATGGGTATTACCTATATTTTAAGCTTAGCTGAATACAATTTTTCTTAGCTGAATAGCATTTTTTTAACTAAATAGCATATTTACTTAGTTAAATAACGTATTTCTAGGCTGAATAGCATATTTCTAAGCTGAATGACTTTTTTTATTAGCTGAATAGCATTATTTTTAACTAAAAAGCATAATTTTCTTAGGTAAATGGCGTATTTCTAAATTGAAAAGCATTTTTCTGAGCTGAATAAAATTTTTCCTTAGTTGAATAGAAATATATTTAACCAAATATGATATTTCTCAGCAGAACGGCATATTTTCTTTCCTGAATAGTCGTTTTTCTTAGCTGAATAATACTTTTCTTAGACGAATATCATTATTTTTAATCAGATATCATATTTCTCAGCTGGATATCCTATTTCCTTTGCTGAATAACATATTTTCTTAGCTGAATAACATATTTTCTTAGCTGAATAACATTTTTCTTATCTAAGTAGGATTTTTTTCTAGCTGAATATCATATTTTCCAGCAGTATAATGGAATTTCTCTTAGCTGAATAGAACTTTCTTTAGCTGAATAACACTTTTTCTGATTGAATATGATTTTTCTCAGCAGGATAACTGGATTTTTTACAGCTGTAGAGCAGTTTTTCTTAGCTGAATACAATTATTTTTAACTAAATGTCATATGGCTTGGGTAAAAAAAATTTTATTTGCTGAATTGAGTATATTTGATTATTATTCAATAAAGAGATGAGTTTTGAAACATAAATTAAATAGATTTATGGAAATATATGTTGGCATTTACTTCTTTTCAAAATTTTCTTGTTTTCACAACCACTTGTTAAGCCGGCTTGATTTTTTCTCTTTTTTTTCTGAACTGTTTTATAATGAAATTTATGGCATAAATTTTTTTTTTTGCACTTTCACTTCTTAAAGGCAACTTTTTTCTTTACTTTTTAAGCGACAAGGTCTTCTTTGATTTTGTAACACAAATTACTCGGTTTTAAACAAGAAAAAAAAAACAATTCAGGGTTACATGGGCCTTTTTTCAATTTCAATTCGGTTTTTTTTTCGTTTTGTTTTTTGCACAGATAATGAAGCAACAACAAATAAAACACAATTTTTAAGAACAGGGTCCCCCTTTAACTGATGGGAAGTTTTTTGTTCTTTTTTTTTTCAAAAAAAAAATTAAGCTTTTCCAGGCCAACAACAGAAATTCATTCACACAGCGCCACTAAATAACGTACGCACGCACGCGTTCACTGTGAAAATACGACTGACTACAACTTGAAGCTTGAGAGCAAAATTTAGCTCTCATTATAATCAATACAACAACAATATCAACACAAAATTAAAAGCTCATAAAAAAAATAAATAAAAAATCAACAACAAATTGTCAAAAAAAAAAAAAAAAAGAATGAAAGAAAAAAAAAACAACACGAAGAAATAATCATAATAAAAATAAAAGACTCGACAAGAACAACAACTAAAAAACAAGATCGACTGCATGATACCCTACCCTACACCACAAGGTACTTTACCACACAGGATCACAGTTCTTTCAAAGTCTTTGCTTCATTTTACAGACAGCGTAGCAAACAACTACGCATAAACAATCTCATACGAAAAACCTCATACTTAAACAAACCCTCATAAAAGAAAACATCATCAGCAAGAGAAAAACTTACAACAACAACAACAACATTATGCTGCTTTAATTTTAAAACCCACCGAAGTAACACCAAATTAATCGCTTGCATTCGTTGAAAAACAGCCCGAACAGAACAACCAACCCAACGAGTAATTAAAAAACAACCGCAAACAATAACAATAAATAATAATGATGATATAAATACGAGCAGCAAACTTAAATAAGAAGAAGAAAACGACATTCGCACGCACACATACACACACACACTCAGAATGTAATTAAAAAAAAATAAACAAGAGTAAACAAAACAGCACAATACAACACAACAGAGCACACAATGCTTATCTTAAAAAAAAAAAATAATAATAATCATAATAATGTAAAGGCAAACGGCAACAACAACAACAACAAGAACAATGAAATGATAATGTAATGAAAAGTAAACAATATCTCAAGAGCACATCTCTCATTCACACAGTCAAACACAGTGAGACACAAACAGACAGAGTAAGGAATACAAGAAGAAGAAATAAACCACAAAAGAAGGTTTGCAATTACAAGCATTATTTACAAGAAAAACAACATGTTAAGATAAATTCATTGTACAATGTGACCAACACTTGCATGCAATATCATCAGCCAGCCACAGTGTTGGACAATGTTTTAAAAGAAATTAAAAAAAAAATCATTAAAAAAGGACTTTGTATTGTAAATTTTGATTATTTCAGGATTTTTTATAAACATTTTTAATAAAAAAAAATTTGTTTTTTCGTTTAGAATGTAATAAATTAAGATGCTATTAGAAAAGGTACTTTTTAAGAATGGTACTTTTTAACAATAGTACTTTTTTCAAAAGGTAATTTCTGAACATTTTGAATGAAAATCTTTTTTCCTTTAGAATACGATGAATACAAATTTTAATAGAAAATGTACCTTTTTAAATATGGTACTTTTTAAATATGGTGCCTTTTTTAAAATGGTACTTTTTGAAAATGGTACTTTTTTAAAATGGTAATTTTTTAACATTTTGAATAAAAATCTTTTTTCCTTTAGAAATTTTTTTGTAAATGATACTTTTTGAAAATGGTACTTTTTAAAATGGTAATTTTTAAAAAAGTATCTTTGGTTGGTTGATTGGTTGGTTCTGGAAAAGAAGTAACGTTCTGGAAAAGAAGTAACGGCAGAAAAAAAGATAGAAGTGGAAACAGAGAGAAACGCTGAGGATCTAAGCTAAGCTAAAAGACAAATAGGGAACTGATCAGCGGCGCAAGGTTGTATGTACATACCTCAATCTGCACAATCTCATTACAAGTCTCTTGGGAGCCTGAATAGCGGCTGTCTACAGAAAGTTTAAAGCCTCGAAAAGTCTCCTAACAGGATATTCAACTATTTCCTACCAAGAGCTGCACAGTTACAATGGAGGTACTCTATTATATCCAATCCCTATACTACATATACTGCAATAGACCACTTCGGATTCATTCTAGATCTTTGGCATCGACCTAAGTTCCCAATGCCGTTTAAGAAACGAATGACAAGTCTTACACTGCGTTTATCAAGCACCACCAGCAGGCACTCTCCACAATCGTCATTTCTACAAGACCGAAATCATTTGGATGGGCAACATTCTGATTCAGCACCCCTGTTCCTTCTTTCTATTTCATCGCTAGATAACTAGACCAACCACCACATTTAACAAACTGAATGGAATCCCAGTATCAAAGGATCTAAGTGGTTCAATCACGAACCAGTTTTAATTTCTAGCGATCCAATTGCACTCACATCAACCTGATTGCCAACAAAAATCACGTAAGGATACGCATGTAGCTGGTCTAGCCTTGACCTCAAGAGGCTTCAAAATAGAAAATATCTCCGCCTGAAAAATTCTAAAGTTATCTTAGAAATTAAAGTAGAATTCTAGTCCGAGATCTTAACAAAGGCCCGTGAAAATGGCAATTAAAAAGTTAAGAGGAAGCTTTGGCTAAGGACGGAAATGGCATTCCATTATTGAAAAGTACGCAATTAAAATTGTGAAAAAAAAGTTTCAAAAAAATAAAACCATACAACAAAACCGATTACATTTCCAACAAAACTTGATTCTAAACACAAATATTGTTTGTTTTTATTCACATAACGGTAATTAGTAGCATTTTAATTGTTTAACGGTAATTAAAAATAATTTCCATTACAAATCCAGCTTAAAGTTTTCATTATTTTCCTTATAAAACCTAAAAAGCTTTAATTCTTACTTAATATTGATTGTACTTTCAACGGATATTCTCTACTCACTACTCTCTACTTTAAACAATTATCACATGTACACGTACTACGCTGCTACTCGATATACCAATACAAGCAAACAAATATTAAGCAGACAACAATAATAAAAATTATGATATAAGTAAGCCGAATTGATATTTACGACAGAGATAGAGGGGAAGAGAGACAGACAGTTGAAGCCTCTAGTTTAAATTCACAAAACAAATTAGAGCATTAGAGGGATTAATAAACAGTTAAAATAAACAAAAATAGAGAGCATGAAAGAGAGAGAGAAAGAGAGAGACTTTACTCTGCAATATGGGTGTAGTTCAATAGACGACGGTAAAAGAACTTTATCACACTTAAAGTAAACAACAGTTTATAACAGTTTTTATTAAAATAAATTCCACATTGGATTGTTGTTGTTGTTGTTGTTTTTGTTTACGAGTATTTGTTTTGAAATTAAAAAAAAACTTTGTTTGATTATCTTATAACTACGTTTCATTAATTAAATATTGAACTCAACAAGGCACGTTCAAATATTCCGCACTCTCTTTTTCTCTCTCTCTCTCCGTCTGCCTTGTTCTCTGTCAGCCTCTGAAGATATTTAATGACAGTCACAAAGAGCAATACAGCGAATATTGTTTGACAGCATAGCAAAATCAAGAAAGAGAGAGAGAGACAGAGAAGAGTAAAAAAACATTCTTATTAAGGATAAAACACCGTTATCGCGTATTTACAATAGAGAGAATGGAAAGCAGTTTCTTGTCGAAACTACAAAGTCTGGAAATTATTAAAGAATTCTTACCTCGAAATACTAAATAGCAACTCTGTGTTTGAACCTTCATAACTCCTAAACGGCTTATCCGATTTTTATGAAATTTTCAGCAGATATTACTAATGTACCGGAGGAAGATTGCAAGTAAATGTGACACCTTACATGCAGAATAAAGACTCCGTCATAATAATTCATTTAGAGAGTTAAAGCTTTAAAACTTAATGGACATTCTTATATTATCAGTGGATGATAGCAAGAGATTACAGCTACAACCCTGAATAACAGAGCAGATTACAAGGCGTTATGTGGTGCACGTCTCTCGGTTTCCCTTCATTTATCATCACAATTCCTTGCTTGAATGAATCGTGTTACGCTTTAAAGATTTAAAATGATTGTGCAAACTCTCCTTAATCTCTACATTTTACTACTTTCTGCGCAATGCGTAGTCACTGAGGGATTGTGTTTCTGAAGTAATCTTTTAGTGGCTATAGCGACTCTCGATGTGCGTTTTACGCCAAAGATGTTTTCTATAGAAGTTTGAACCTTCAAATGAAGCCTCTTAGTCCCAATGCTAGCCTCGACTTCAGAGCTTTTGTTTGATTTTGACTGTCGGCCTAGGCGCTGAAAGATATGGGCTTCTAAAGCAATCCTTTAGTGATCAGAGCAGCATATTGAGGTAACAGAGATCGACCTCACTGTAAATTTTACGCCTAGGCCGCTATGTTTAGAAGTTTGAATCTTCAAAGGCAAGCCTCTGAGTCCCAACTCTCAACGTTAGACGTCAATCAGATTGATAGCGGGGGAGTCATGCGAGAATTGATTTCCGGCCTAGGCGTAGGCTGTAGCAAACCAGATTTTGTTGCATTCTATGGATTGTGTTGCAGCAGTAACCACAAATGGATGTCTCCGAGTCTGCGGAAGGCCTCTAGCATTCTTTAGGTGGTTTTTGCGATTTTGCAGATCTCTGGCTTAGAATTTTCTCTGCTATCTAGACCCTAGTGTCCCCCCCCTTACTTTTCCGATATAAGAAGGAGATGAAAGCTACTCAAATAGTGTGTGCACCATTTCCTTAATATTGGTATCGATAAATAGAAATATTGGAACTATCCTGAACTATCGCCAAAGGGTATCGTTTCCATAAAGTACTTTTTGCCTAAAATCTCGTACTTTTTTGTACTTTTAAAAAGTACTTTTTTTAGTACTTTCAAAAAGTACTTTTTTGCTACCCAAAAAAAAAAGAACAAATTTTTGGAAAACTTATTTAAATTATGTATGCACGTATGCTTCTTTATTTAATCAACTCAATTTAATTTCTTATTGACGTCACTGTATATGGTGGTAGTGTCAGGGCCATGACAAGGGTGTCTCTCTTTTATTTTTTTTTCTTTTTTTTTAATGATTATTTAAACACACACCAAAAAAAATTAAATTAAATAAAAAAGCAAGACAGCACTACACACTCACACACACACACATTGAATAGATTGTATAACGCATTCAGTGGTTTTTTTTTGTTTGCTGCTAAAAACCGAGTAATTTAATCAATTTTCTTGAAAAAAAAAAATGAAAAAAAAATTAACAAAAAAAGAAAACCGAAAACCCAAGTAAATTATTAAATTACAGAGGCTTAAAAAATAAATATTCAGCAACTGAAAGTGATTATGACAAGCGACATATTGTGGCAAAAACAGAAAACAACAACAAAATAAATGAACAACCCTAGCCAGATCAGATAATGATTAGAAATCGAACCGACCACAGCATTAACAATACGAAACACTAGGCAACAATGAAAAAAAAAATAGAAAATTTTATTGGAAATTTCTTTTTTTAATGGAGAAGGTGAAATCAATTTTCTGAAAAGTTTTAAATTTAAAATCTTTCGTAGATTTTTTTCCTGTTACCAAGTGTAATTGGTTGCCTAATAAGCACAATTTAAATTAGATTTTTAATATGTCAACCGAAAACAATAACAACAACAACAACAACAACAACAATGTATCCGTATTGCTTTATAGGGAAATTTAATTCTAGAGAAACAATTTGGTAAACGATCTTATAATTGAGGTTTAATGGCATAAGCCATGTGCTGGCTGATACAACATAAGAATGAAACAGAAGAGAATGAGAATGATAGTGGAACTTTTGTATATGGTTTGTGTCTTTAATAACTTATACAGTATATTTGGTTATTCATTGTTAAAAGAAAAAGATTCGTGACATGTGCCCTTAGCAACAATTTCTATTCCTCAGCGTTTTCCACGCTTGCAAAGTAGAACAAGCTTCCACCCAAAATATACAAGAAGTCCTCGGTTACCTTCTATTGCCTTCGCAGCTGGTGAATTCGGAGGAAACAACAGCTTCCAAATTGGATATTAACTTGGATCCTTTTGTGAAGACTTTAAAGTCTTAAAGAAATACAACCACTTCTGAATTCTTGCTTTCCATACTTTAAAGAACCCATCTGGATCCATTTCTGGAAGATATTACAACCTTAAACCGTAGAAATACAATCGTTTCGGAATTTTTTCTGTGTCAAATTGTGCAGGAGGAAATTGGATAACAATTTGGATCCATTTCTGAAAGACTTTAAGACCTAAACCGTAGAAATACAATCACTTATGCATTTCTTCTTTGCCAGATTTTAGAGTACCCGACTCTGAAAAATTGGATAAAAATTTGGATCCATTTCTGGAAGACTTTAAGACCTTAAACCGTAGATTACAATCACTTCTGCATTCTTTCCTTCCATGCTTTAGAGCGTCTATCAAAATTCATTTTGCGAAAGGCTAAGTCTGCGCTCAAGTTGTACATCAGAGCCGGAATATTACCATTGTAAGTATTGAAGACACACAAACTATATTAATCTGCTGCCATCTCCATTCTTCCTTTTAGAGTTTAGTCTACCTAAATAAACTGATTTACGACTTGCTAGATTTGGGCTATATTACATCAAAAACACCTTAAATGCTGCAGTTGCCACGGGGAGAATGCGTCCAAAAATCCAGTATTCTCACACTGTTGTGCTTTCAGCCGAAAGCAATAAAATGTGGAAATTCATGGGCAGTAAAGGCAGAATAACTTGAAGTTGGCAGTGAAACAAGTGTCTGTTATAACAACAAGAACGCAATGCTTTTTATTCCTTTCAGCTTAGTGGTAAGGATTTCTATCGGAGAGTTTTCTATTACAGCAGACAACCGGCAAGTGCTACTAGATGCAATTGCAAGAAGAAAAAGCAACACACACACCTCTTTTATCCTCCCTTCAACCATACAGATTCCAAAGATTCAAGTTAATATTTGTCTTCTGGCAAAAGGTTTCTAATTAGGTTAGGCAAGGTGGCAGATCACATTTAAGTCAGCATTTGGACCCATTTCGTTGCAGAAAATACAAAAAGAAAATTGGGAAATACAAAACAGAGGAATCTGTTTAAGTATGACTTAAAAAGGAATTCCATTTTAATTCAAATTTCTTCTTTTAAACATGTCCCCCCCCATGATTTCTTTCAATAGACAGAAAGAATTTTGTTTTCCTTTTTTTTGTTTTGTTCTACCAAAACGCTGATAAGAAAAACAAAAAAAAAATAAAATTGCTTTAAACCAGAGGCACCAACACAAAGCTCTACACTCTGGCACATACATACCTACACTGACGGCACAAAACTCAGCCATCATTCAACACTTTGAACGTTGAACAAACAAATCAACACAGTAAATGAATTAAGTAAACGATTTGAAAGACATGCACACAAACAAAAACGAATAATAATAACAGCAACAACAACACTAAAATATTTATAAATAAAATTAAATTAAATTTAATTTACAAAAAAAAAAAAAAATGGAAAAAAATAACGAAACGAAACGAAAAATGA
>QOCX01000192.1:154975-244822 GCA_005959815.1 Sarcophaga bullata | reverse complement strand
GTTTGTTAAGTTGTCATTAACAATTTAATTAATTACAATCATTTTCTTCATAATTTTTTTTAAGCAATAAATTGCTGAATAAAACAACAAGGAGTGGCAAAAAGTGGCAGCAGAAAGAAAGAAAAAAAAAAAGAAAAACGTTGGGAATTTTCTTATAAATTTGGCAAGAAATATTTCAGCATGTTGTGGCCAGGCCACTTAAGGGTGTATTTTTTTCATTTTTTAAGCGTAATTAAGATGTTTCAAAAGGTTGGAAAATTTTCTGCCTTATTTTGTTCAAATAAGCCATGCAGCCATGCAGCCATGCAGCAGCTCATTATTAAACGCTAAGTATTGAATGATAATTACTGACAAATTAAACACAAAACAAACAGTTTGGAAAACAGAAAACAAAAAAAAAATGAAAAGAGAAAGAGAAAGAAGAAAAATAAATAAATTATTGGCCTTATAAAGCCTGGTCGGTTTACTACACTGGCTTGCTTGGCTGGCTGGCTGGCTGGCTGGCTGGCTACCTGTTTGAAAGTAACTAAAATAGAAGAAGAAAACGTTCAATGTCTGCATAAATTATGTGAAAAGAAAAACACAAAACATGTAATCATACTTTCAATCGTCAATAAAATACTCGCCTAACTATAACTCTTCTAACTCTTATAATCTAAAAGAATGTCATATGCGAAGTTATGACCAGCATAAAGAAATCACTTTAATTAAGGCCTTGCAAACAAACAAACATCAAGACATTCATTAGAACATTCAATGCCAATTATAAAGTGGTAATTAAGTTAACAAACCTAATATAAGGCCACTATATAAGTATTCTAGGCTAGAAATGTTTTCTTCTTAAGCAAATTCTTTTGTTTTCCAATCAAAAGTGTTGCAAAGTTATCTGCAGTCTATGAATACTTGTGTAGATTTCCAAGAAATTAAATCAAATAAACTGAAAATCAATCATTTATTGTAATAGAAAATCATTTCAAAAGAGAATAATTTCTAAAGAAAAATAATTAAATCAAGCATTAAAAACAGAGAAAAAAAAAAACCTTATTAACGTCGTAATCATATGAAAATCAAACATTATTTATACAAACACTAGGAACTAATTATGCCAGAAAGACCAGCAGACCAGTAGACCAGCAGACCAGCAGAATAGCAGAATAGCAGAATAGCATTCTAGTAATAAGACCACCAATAGAGTGAGGCATGTTGATAAGAATGCCACGTAAACTCATTTAAAATGAAAACGCCTTTTATGTACAACAATTGAAATCAAAAGACTTAAGCAACAAACCTTAACAGAATAAGAAAACAATTTGTCCTGGTCTTTCGTTAAACAAAGCAAATCAAGATTCTGTTCTGTTTTGTTTTTTTTTTGCTTTGCAGATATAAAAACTAAAACAAAAGACTTAAGCAACAAACTCAACAAACTAAACATATGATGAACTAGGCGTTATCTCCTCCCGTATTCCTTTTGATTGATGCAGTACACACTCATTTCACAACAAACTATCCGAGGAGCTAGGTATTCGAACTGAGTTTCCGAAATTGATAAAAAATTTAATGAAAGGTTGTGTTCCTAAACATTTTTTTGAAAAGAACAAACTGGTTAAAGTTTAGACCACTAAGGTTCTTCACTATTAATGCTGTAAACTATTTAGCATTTGAATTGAAACTTCCCAATTATTATTAGCTGATTAGGTTCACTTTTCAATACTGAAAGCAAAGATCTTAAAAAGCAAGCCACGGCAATTATTTACGTATCGTAGGAAAACCGTCTACAGAATCACGGTGGCCTTTATATTCATTGATTTCACCAGGACATTCAATATCACACCTTGCAACAAGGCTCCTATTGAATTACTTGCTCATATTAGAGCTTCTGGACCATCTCGAGCTGTTAAAAAGCTTCAAAAATGTTATCACGAAACCTATAAGCCTAATGAGAGGTCCAACAAATCTATGCATGTGTGTGGCATGTAATAAATTTACTACTAATTCTCCCCCTTTGCCTTATAAAATAATTAGGAACTGGTGGAGATCGTATATTTGCTGCATTCTGGCCTTATTTATGTCTACCAGAATTAAGCGAAAAGGTTCCTAGGCCCCAGCAAAAAAATTTCGGATGCGTTGCTCGTGATAGGTTAAGGAAAGGTCGAATTGGTAGCTTTGATTACCAAATCACACTTAAGCACTCATAGCGGCAGAAAAGCTCTGTCCCTGTACTGGCAGAATTCCATCAAACTAGGGAAGAAGTTGGCTAGTGCAAGGGCTGCACATTAAAAGCACGTCTACCATATGCCGGCAAAAGTCCTTTGACATCAATGGATAGTATCTCCGTTAAGCTGACAAGAAATGAAAAGCCTGTCAAGTACAGTAAGCTTATTTGGTACTTATTTAGTACTTGAAGTACAATTTGAACCAAAAAAAATTAGTCTCTCTCTGAGCACAAATTCTAGGAATATGATACTGAGAGCTGGGAGTCTGTCAACTTGTAATGGATGAAGGAAGTCGCTCACTCTAAATTAAACTCTACGTTTATCTATTACTTGTGTTGTGTCCTAATGTGCTTCTTCGCAAGTTCGCAGTTGAGGATGATTATAGGGGAAGAGAACATGCTTGTGTTAAATACAACGCATATATCCTTTCAGATGTAGCTGTAGCCTAGACGCCATTATTTCCTTGTAGGAATGGTGGACCTACCTCAATAAAAGCTGTAAAGTTTAGTGCCCTCATAAAGTAAGAAGAAGATTCATTGCTATACAGACTGCTTATGCACTACCTTTACAAGGAACTTTTTGTTACTCTTAATTGACGTTCATGTGGATAACTTGGAACCCAATTTAATGCCCTCTTGTGCTGGCACATTATGCCCTTTCCTCTCTCTCGTCTGAACCTGTAGGAGATTTCACCACAGTATTCCAAGCAGGGAAGAGTAGTCGTTCTGGGAACTTGCCTAAGCTCGAGAATAAGGCATTTTCTCTCACAGCTTAATATGAAGATATCTTTCCACATCCCTGAACTTGGTAGTGCAGTTTAATCTGAGGTAATAGCAAATGCTAAACGCTAAACATGAGAAGAAGGAATTTTCTACGAAAAGCTTGACCTTAAGATAGTTGTACGCTTCTGAAACCCTGATGTAAGTTCTCAAGAATGCTTAATCAGAGCTTGTCAGTTGGTTCTGAGCCAATGTTGCATGTGGTATTCTAACAGGCAGCTATGTGGCATCCAATAAGCTTTGATTCAACAAAACTATCACTTTCTTCTATGCGATGCGAGCCTAAGAGCAATTTTTAAATATTTTTTAGATCGAAAGGGTTTCAAAGGTAGGTTTCTCTCTTAAGTCTTTCGTTTACAATTTCTGAAAATTCTCAAAATTCGTCCTTTTTTTTTTAAACAATCTCTTAACAAGAGCAGAGCAGATACCTGCACCAGACATTACTTAAAGAAAAGCTTTTTTGCCCGCGTTTATGTGGATAGTGATAGTGTGCTTAAAAGCCTTTAACACATGAGATTAAAAAATTGTATTTCTCACAGCTGAAACTGAGGCAAACTGAGGTAAACTGAAATGAAGGCGAATTATCGTTTAAAAATTTCAAAAAATCTAAAAATGCTTAGGCTTGAGATAAAAATCTCACTGTTTGCACCATCTTAAGACGAGACTACTTGGTCACCTTTGTAAGCAAGCAAGAAACCAAAAAAAAAAAAAAAAACAATCCAAAGAAGAGAAGAGAAGAGAAGCAAGAAATATATATGAAAAGTTAAAGACAAAATCGAAATCGAAAGATATGAAATTACTTGGCAATCGTAACATAAAATCACGTCTTTAAAGGAAAAGAAAAAATGAAACAAAAAAAGAAAAAGAAAAAAAACCAAACGAACTTTTATGTAAGTAAGTACGTATGTATCTTAAAGTAAAACGCACAAAATGTAAGACAAAAATCAAGTGAAAGACTATTAGAATCGATTACACTGACTTTAGGATGCTGTACAGTTGCCGGAAGATCATGTCAAGACTGTTTGTGTTATGCTGCACTACGCTGTCATTAAGAACCGGAAATTCTCGAACTGATCGTTAAACAAATTCGAGATAGTGATTGATGTAAGACGGCGTAGGGCTCCTGGGGGAGTATGCCGGTATCGATGGGAACAGTTGGTGTCCATTAACAAGTGGCAATAAATAGTAACTTGATGATGTGGACATACTTGTGAACATAGTGGATATACTTGTGGACACAGTGGACATACTTGTGAACGTAGTATACGATAGGCAAACACCAGCTAAAGCTCTGTTTGCAAAAGGTCAGCACAGGATGAAATTGGAAATGAAATATGGACTCACATGGAAAAAGACCGTGTGGACTATGGACCCCAATAGCGGACAATAGTTTCAACAGAAATTCAAGCCGAAATCCATCCTTCTGTCACAGTTACAACTCTTCAGTCAGGATTACACAACCTAGCTTGTCACATCATTCATGTTGTTTGTCTTTCTTTTTGCCATGAGTAGCGGGACCAATAGTTTAACGTCCGACCAAATTTTTGAGGAACTTTCTCATGGCAATTTTATTTACTCTCAGAGCTTTTGCCAGATATCTGCTGAGAGAAAGTCATTTTTCGTTTTCTTCGAACTGTCTGGAGTTGAGGTTTGAACCACCACCAGCTAACAAACTACCTATTAGACTATGGCGGATATTGTCATCTCGTTTCATTTGGAAGGTCAATCTCCTTGGCAGCAGGGCAGCTATGTGCAATATTGCTAAGCTATGCTAGACACGTATGCACAAGAGGAGGACCGAATCACCATCCATCACACAATGGCCATTCTTACAGGTCACTATCCCATGTCCTTCGGTAGGGATGCCAAAGACATCGATATTCCGGCAAATGACTTATATAGGAGCTGGAATTCTGACCTCTTCCTTTAAGAGCAGATCCTAACGAGGATCTGAAAAATGTGACAAACAGCTGCTTAAACTGTACTCATCCTCTTAGATCTATGCATTGTATTATAGGGTAATGAAAAAAGCCTCTCAATAATATACGCATTTGTATAGCGCAAGCAATAAAACAGGATTTGAAACAGGACAGTAACAGCCTCCATAAGCTATCACCAAAAAAAAAAAGAGGGGGAGTGGCAGTTTAGCGGACTATAAGCGTTTGCTGTATTTTTGCTTTTTCAATTTTTGTTTTTGTTGTTGTTGTTGTTGTTGTTGTTGGCTTTTTATAATATATTTTATCATTTCTTAACTCGGTTGCATGCTCATGATCAATGCATTCAAGTGTCGCAAAATAAAACATTTTTCAAATTGGCTTGTGGTGTTTGTTGGTTTTTTTCTTTCTTTCTTTCTTTCTTTCTGCCAGCCTAGAGGCTGTGTTAATGGTCCAGGGCTCTGTTTGTTTGTTGTTTGTTGTTGCAGTAGTAGCTGTAGTAGTAGTGCAGTATGCACCACATTCTAATGTAAATTTTTCTTCTTTACGTTTCTATAGGCCCCGTTATTATGCGTGTTAAGATTGGCTACAGAAAATCAAAAAAAAAAAAACAAAAAAACCAAAACCATGAGGAAGAAAAATTAAAAATGCACACACAATGTGTGTAGACACGCACCACCAAGTAAGGTCACTACTGGAGAAAACAAAAAAACAACAACAACAAAAAACTAAAAGAAGCAAAAGAAACAACAACAACAACAACAAAAAAATAAAAATAAAACGCTTTAAAACAATGATTTAATGCTGCATTTGCAATTGCAAGTTGTTAATGCAAAACAGCAAATAAATTGCATTTCTTTATAGAAATAAAGCCTCCTCTTCTTAGCTATTTTACATTAAATAACCAACAAATCATCCAAACTGTGAGAAGATATTGCTCCATGAAGACAAACAAGAAGAAAATTTATGAAAATATGCAAATAAAATAGGCTTAGGAAAGCGACTTCTTTAAAATATTTCTTCCCCGGGTAGCCCAAGTAATCTCAGAGTCACACAGAAGCTGCAATTTGTACAGAACAACTGAGCAGAAACGTATTCACCTTCTCACCAGATTTCTAAAGATCAGCTGCGGGGAAATATCAACGATGAAAAATAGTTAACTAGGCATGTGGATCAAGTTTCACAAGAAAATTTTACGTTGCGCTGGCCTTTTTAAGGTTGCCATTGAATAATGCCATGAAAAAAGTGTTTAGAAAGCAAGATTAGTAATGAGTTAGGTTAACCGCAAAATAATGAATTCACAAAGCCCTGTGATATCAAGCTTCTGACCCCAAGTTTCTTCTCAACCCTATGCTATGCAGAGACTTCCGATAATCGGCCATCTTGTTGAAGTTGCATCTGTTAAACTGTGACTTATTCACTCCGTTTTACTAAGACACTATGAACGACCATAGACAACGACGACGTGTGCTCGCTGAAGCGATTCTGAAGCAGTTGACAACCTAATTTTCATTGAAAAATCATCTTCATTCAGCCTTGAGACCTGTTTGTCAGGATAAATGAGCAGGAAAGCAAAAAAAAAATTGTTTAATTTACGATGATACCTTATGAAACATCTCGAAAAAAATCCCTGTTTGATGTGGATTTTGGGCTAGCAACGTCAACGGTTCATAGTCCTTTGAAAAAGAATTTGTCTTTGAGAGCTACCAACTGCTTTTGGGCCTGAATCTGAACACTAACTGGACAGCTGTACTTTGGACACTGCTCATGCCACCTCATTTGATACTCTGCACTTGTCTATTGTTCGCAGTCGACATTAAACTGAGAGTTCCGCCACTCATTGTAGTAAATTAACACACACAACATAGGTAAAGGGAGACGTTGTCTTGTTAAGCTCACTAAAGGGCTGTAATGACCGAGAGTAAGGTAAGTAAGTATGCTGGAAGCAATAAAAACAAAACTTCTTTCATTTTAAACACACTCTAAGAACTGTTGTACAGCTCACACTGCTTCCCGCTTGTAGGAGAGAGGCTTTCCTTTTCTTCCGACTCTCCTCAAATTTATGATCCACCACCTGAACAATCCTATTCAGTTGCCAAAGTTCCTATTAAAAACTATGAACCTGTAGCCTACAATAATTCAGCTGAAATTCCTTTACCATCTTATTCGAATCCTTCCAACGATTATATAGAGAAGCCACAACCTGTGTATAAAACACAACCTTCTGGAGCTGAAAACTATAAAGCTCGGGCATATTCACTTCCAGCTGAATGTCCCTACGAAGTCCCAAGTGCCGCTGACTGCTATGAAATTACTTCCTATGCTGCTAATGCAATAAATCCTTCACCCACCTATACAAGTGCTAGTAAAAAAAAAAAACGAAGCTTTCTCCCTCTTCTTCTTATGCAAGTGTTGTTGAAAGCTATGAAGTCCCCCCCTCAAATACTGCTGCAGCAAATTAATCCTTCACCTTCTTATGCAATTCTAGTTGAAAATTATGCAACCCCTTCATATACCGTTCCTATTGAAAATCCTTCACCTTCTTATGAAAATTCTGCTTATTCTGCTCTTATTGAAGCTTCTTCATATCCTGCTTCTGAAGTATCTTCATATGCTGTTCCTATTGAAAATCCCTAACCCTCTGACCTCTATCTCTTCTTCGAAAACTTTTTTCTACTTTTTTTTTTTTTTTTTTTTTTTTTTTTTTTTAAGGTACCCCAGTTGTATTAATTTGAACTTTTCTTAGCTATATTGGAGTTATTATTTTACAAAAACAAAAGACTTAAGACACCTACACTCGAAACGAAACGAAACGAAATAAAATAAAATCATCATACGAATACCAGGAATCAACTTCTTTTACAAAAGACAAGATCTTCAGCTGGTAAACAATTTAATAATAAACAATAAACACACACACATACAATATACATACATACATACAATACAATACAAATACAAATACAATGCATACATACTATATAGAGACAATATTGACAATATTTAGGAGAGATAATCTTTAAGAAATCCGACAGAACAATACTTTAAAAGCAACAGCTTTTCCACATTAAAGATGATGGCATAAGTGTTGAAACCAAAGTTTGGCTTGAAAACCGAAAAAATTAAAAAGAAATTCAAAATAAATAAACTTTACGACATGGTCTGGTCTAAGCCAGTAACAGAAAGTCTTTTTTTTTTTTTTTTTTTTTTTTTGTTCAAGATTGCATGAAAAAGATGTGGGAATTACAGTACAGACACTGAAATTGACAACAATTGGACACCAAAAGTCACAAACAATTTGCAAATAAAACATATAAAAGAGAGAGGGCGAGAGAGAGAGAGAGAGAGACGGGAAATTTTTCTTAAAAATCACAAGAACAACAACAACAAAATTAAAACAAACAAACAAACAAACAAACAAGACAAGACAAATTGCATGTTTGGTGTATGGTGTATGGTGTGTGGTGTGTGGTGTATGGTGTGTGGTGTGTGTATTTAAGGCATAATGTTGACATTTTTCGAGTCTCGAAGTTATACAGAAGGTTATAAACAAACATGAAATTTTACTTCCCTGTTACCATAATGAATTTTTTTTAAAACTTTATTGATTGTTTTATAGTCTAACAATAATTTATTGTTAACAAGAGTTTCAAACGACTTTTTGTAAATCTTTTTGAATCAATTCAACTCAAAGTATGTAAAACTGTTGTCCCTTATAGAAGAAAAACTTAAATAACTTGGATTTGCAACAAATCTTTAGTTGATCAACTATTTTGCCATAAAAAAGGTATTGCTGGCACTGCAACTAGTGATAGTCAAACGATATATATTCGGTGGGTGCTTTATAATGTCTCAGCTAAGTACAACACAACTTTTTTCCCAAAAATCACTGCCAATTCCTTACCTACTAAATCTTAGTGTGTGGTTAATCTAAAATCGTCTTAAGGACTCTAGTTGCTGTAGTACGTAAAGCACCGATAATATCTACTGACGCCATACTCTGCATCCAACATAATATCCTCATGTGTACCAGTTTTTTTAAGGCAGGACCCCATACTATAATCCCAAGACTATTGCAATTTCAATCCACAGTGAACTATCCCTGGAGATAAATTACAGTTCTCTCCAAAAGTCTCTCTACATTAGTGCTTTCTTCACCCTCTTCACAAAATTCTTCATAAAACTGAGCTTATAGTCAACACAATGAACGAGGGAGGCACTTTCAGTATACCTAACCACGGAGAATATTCGAGACAATCGATCGAATATCGGATAACCTACGCATCCATATGCATAACAAGTAAAAGCTCTCTTTTGCGAGAATATACAGCGAATCCTCTTTCTCTATACTTGCATTAGACAGCTCTGTTGAATGTCGCGCAGAGGTTATGTTAGGAAAAGAAAGACCAGCATGACAAATGGTGGAACCACAAGCAATTCTACCGCCAGAGGAAACCAGCTCGAGTTCAAAATAAATCTTGCTACTGAAGAAATCTTTATATTAGAGAGCTCGATCAAAGATATCAGATAATAAGAGGTCAAAAATCTCCTTCCCTATGCAACAAGAGCAGGGCAGAGATATATAAGGTTAAAGACACCTCAGACCCTGCAAAATCAATTAACAATATGCCAGTAAGAATCGCTATTATACGATGGATGGTCATACGATTTAAGGACAGAAGACAATCAGTCCTTTACTTGCGCCGCTTTCAAAATTGCCATCATCTCTGCTTGGAAAACACTGTAGTGGCCAGGCAGCTTATAAGAATCAGCGCACCCTGTCACTCATCTTTGAGTCATCAGTGTAAACTTCAAAGATCTCATTGAGAAGCCTTGGATCTACATGCCAGAAGTTCCTTATTGAAATTCCAAAAACGAATGTTCTTTTCAGAAAGTTATAAGGAATCCAATTATGTGCCTAAGTCCTAGAATAGCGGCATGAAGACATGAAGTCTTACTACCACGAACTCAGCCCTTTGCTATAATAGGACCACAAATGGAAGCGAATTAAGTACAGCAAATAATGCCTTGTTTGAAGTGGAACAGAGCGCTCTGGTCATCAGAGATCTTTCTATCAGTGCGCAGTGGTATTGGTCGTGTGCATACACATTGGCCACCATAAAGCAAGATTGTCTTCACCACGGCCTAATAGAGCCAGTACGTAAGGATTAATCCGTGACAAACCATAATGGGGACAAATATTCCTCTCGCTGTGATCACCATGTCATCAATTAATATTCCCTTGTCAATCTAGATTGTCAAACAATTTCAGTCAATTTTATCCTATCAAGAGACAGGGACCCTAACAATTGCTTCGAAAAAATTGCCACGAATTTAGTATTTGAAGCTTATTAGGAACTTATTCCCTAAGACGGCATGAGTTTTAATTGGAAAAAAGGTATTGTCTTAGAACAAGGATATCTTCAACCAATTAATTCTATGCAACACCTAAGGTCGACTGGAACAAAATGGTGCCAACTTTTGTCCCAAAAAAAAAAATCCAATTTTTCCTTAAGTCTGCTCTACATATCATACATAATTGGCCATTACAACCCTTCAGTCAGGATTACGGCCTAGCTTCTCACACCACTTATGTGTGTGTGTTAATTTTATACATGAGTGGCGGGACCTACAGTTTAAAGTTGACTCCGAACGACAGATTTTTGAGACTTTACATGGCAATTTTATTTACTCTCAGAGTTTTTGCCAGAAATCTGCTGAGAGGAAGCCGCCGAGAAATATTTTTTTCATATTTCGTTTTTTGATGTCTGATCGGGGATTCGAACCCTGGCCTTTCGTCTAATAAGCCAACACACTACCCACTAGACTACTACTCGATAGTAAGTCTGCTCTAAGGCCTCCTAAAAAATTTCCACAATACTTTGGTGATTTAAAACTTTATTTTTATTGTGTGTTAAACATTTCTAGACATTTTTCATTCTTTTTATTTGGATTTCGTTGTTTTTTCTTGTAGTGTTTTTGTTTTGTTTTTGTTTTTGTCCACCCAGTGTCATTTTCTTTTAACATTATTTCATGGCTTGTTTACCGCATTCGATCACTGTTTGCGGGCCTATTTGCAATGACAACGACAACACAACACAGCAACACAACAAAAGAAAATGAAAAGAAAATAAAAAAAAAACAACGGAAAACATTCTGTTAATGTTACAGTCAAACTGTATACACAGCATTGAACAAATTCGACAACAACGAATCACTACAACAGCAGCAACAACAACAGTAACAACAACAACAACATGATACTGACATGTTAGTATTTTGCTTAAGAAACTGACATACACACAATAAGAAGAAGAAAATAAAAAAAAAATAAGAACCTCTAGTAACAAATAGGAATTGTAAGGAGGAGAAGAAGTAAGGTAAACGAATTGATTTTTTTAAATTGATAAAATGATTGATGATAGTCTCAAGGAGGAGAAATACGCGTGTAACTAGAGAACCATGGAACAGACTGGTAAACAGCAGATTGGGGAGCATAAAAAAACAACTACAAAACAAAATGATTATCGTAGACGTAGACTAAACCTTGGTTGTTTGAAAAGTAATTGAAGAAAAAAAAAGGTTTGTGTCTTAAGTCTTTTGTTTCGAAATTTTCGGTGGAATTCTTTTCTGAAAAGAAAAAAAAAGTGTTTTTGATTTGAAAAACTGCAAGTTTGTTGCTTAGATTGGTAGGTAGGTTGTAGGAGATTAGATCAAACAAGGGTTTCATGACATCCTTTAGGTCGGTTGTGCGCTCAGCATTAGGAATACCAATCACACTTTCTGTAGGAAGCATTGTATCTTGTTCAAACTTTTTTAACTCTTCCAGCATATTCTTCTGAGACGAATTACACCCCGTACAGTATTATTCACGAAATATTTAGATTCCGAATCGTGGTATCAAGGATACCAAAACAATTTTCGTTACGGTTGGGCAATACTTGGGACCGGGGATATAATGAGCACCAAGAAGTTTTCTTTATAAATGAGGCAAAACTGTCGATGTTTTGCATTTTTTTAGTCGATGTCTTGCTATTTTTTTAAATCGATAACTTGCATTTTTTTTTTGATCTATAACTTGCAGTTTTTCGATCGATAACTTTTTTTTGGGTCGATGACTTGAATCTTTTCAGGTCATGGCTTGCATTCTTTCTGGTCAATGGCATCCATTTTTTAATTGATTTGTGTTTTTCTGGTCGATGACTTGCATTCTTTTTGGTCGATGAATTGTATTTTCCTTGAGTCGATAATTTGAAATTTTTAAGTCAATGACTTGCTTTTTTATTGAATCGATAATTTCTATTTTTCGATGATTTCTATTTTTCTGGTCGATGACTTGGATTTTTAGTCGATGACATCGATTTTTTGGTCGTTGACTTGATTTTTTTTGGTGACGATGACTTGCATTTTTGGTCGATAACTTGCTTTTTTGGACCACGACTTGCAGAGAATTCGTTGCCTTCTAATGCCACTTATTTGAAAGAAGAAAACTGAACAGGTAGACACAGTTGGCCAGCGAAATCAGTGGATAATTACAGAAGATATCGACCAGCATTGCCTCAGTCTATTAGGCAGTGTATTGACATATTAGACGCTAAGACATATTAGAAGCTTGGATAATATGTCAGTTTAAAAAATGAATAATGTGGGCACGATAAACTTTAAAGAATCTACTCTCTTACACTTGACCGAACTTAAAGGTAGAATTAGCCAAACGTTCCTCTAACCTAACGGAATGTATGTTTGTTTATAACATATGAAAACGCTTAATGCACACGCTTAACGAAATTTCATTACGAACGGGGGTAATCGTTCTTATTGGCTTTCATTTGTTAGAAATCAAAGTACGTTCCAATACGTTCTGTGAACGTTTGGCTAATTCTACCTTGACGTTTCGCCTACTCCGATTGCAATATTAAGAATATAATTTCAAATTAAAATCGCATTTAAATATTAATTTTTTCTTTTGGAAAATTTTGTCAACTCAACAGAAGCCATTTTATGGGGCTTAAAAGTGTTTTATTTCATTCGTTCATATACCACCAGACAGACCGATAAAGACAGCTTTTAATTTAAAATCTTTTATGCGTTTAAGTGTGTATTTTATTGCTTTTTTTATTCTTTTTATTACAATTTAATTTTGATTTCTTCGTTTTATTTCAGTTTCCTTATATACAAAAGCGGATTGGAAATCCTCCTCAATTTATGTCACTTACAATTTAGTCCCTGGGCCTAAACAGAGTTTGACAATATTGTTGGGGCAATATGAAGAAGAGAATGACTTGACATATGGAACAGCTTTTGTGTAGGTAGGTTTATTACTCTATTTGGTGTGTGTGTGTGTGTGTGTGTGTTTGGGGGTAATAAAAAAAGACAACAGGATCACTACATACACAGCGCCGTTTCAAATATCAAGATTTGCTAGGCTTTGAAGAAACACAAAAAAAACTTGTGCTTGAAATTCATTAAAAAACAACAACAACAACAAAAATTGCAAAAACAACAAAAGACTTAAGAAAATAAATTGAAATTTAATTCGTAGTGAAAAATATTTCTTTATAAACAAATTACAGATGATTTAAGCAAATTTACCAGAAAAAAAAGGAAAACTAAACATAAACAGAAGACTTAAGAAAGAAACTTGAAAGAGAAAACTGCAAACATTTGTTTTAAAGTCAACGTTAAACGCCAAGATGAATACGAATTTCAGAAAATAAGACTTAAAGGCATGCAAATCGACAATGTAGATCCTTAGTGCTACCCTAGAAGCAAAATCTCAAAAATAGGCAGCTCTAAAGAAGACACAAGGCCCGTAGAAATAAGGCAAGACCAGTCTTCAAAGCCCTTTACTAGTTACGGAATAAGGGACTGTTTTGCCATGCGGATTGATTGATTGAAAGCAGAACGAATGCCAACAACAGAAAGATCAAAACGCTTGTGAACAGCCGCCTCGTTCCTATAAGGAGCACACTGTCTCAAGAAGTTTCGTTAATCATATGCCTTCGGATAAGCAAATGATTAGGCTGCCGCATCCTAGTTTGATAACAAGGCTGCCATACGAGTCATTAGATAGGTTTGCAGAGGGTACCGCTTAATGTAGACACAGAAGTCTGCCTGCCATTGCCCTAATTAGTTGGACAAACACAGCCTTTTGTGAGATGAAAACTTTCCTTTGCATTCGTTTGCTATCCACAGCCTGTGTATCATTCACAGTTCGGCGCTATGAACCCCTGATCTAGAGAATTTCTATCTGAGCGGTATACTACGCATCTGTTGGAACAACACAGAATCAACAAATCATCTCTTGGACCTGACAAGCAATCGATGCAGAGATCAATAAGCAGAAAAACACGTGAACGTTAGATCGGTTTATAATCATACCGACAAGGCGATACCCTGTATCCTTTGATGGCACCGCAAAAATATCAGTCGCAGTTATTTAACAGGCATTAAATCGTACATGGCTCGAAGGTGTTGAGGCTTTGTACTTATGAGACCAGAATGATCTCACCGCCAAAGATATTACAGACCAGTACTTAACATAGTCTGGACTGTTCTGAGCATCACAACACAAACAGCATTCCATGAATTTTAGCCATGCAAGTCAATTGTCATGAAAAGCTTCTGGAAAAACTGTCATTCGGAGTAGGTAGGTACCCCGACTTATGAATAAAATTAACATTCAAAACATAGGTTGTGTGATAAACTAGGTTGTATTCCTAACTAAAGAGTTATAATGACCAAATTAGTAAATAAATTTAGCATAGCTTAGAATAGGCAGGGTAACAAAGATTTCTTGAAGGTTAAGGCCACACTTAGGCGAAATATAAGGGCCACTGCCATACCACATGTCAATATGCACCTCGAGTATCAAACAATCCCTACACGAAAGTTTTCTGCCTTCAAAATAAAACTCATTCAGTCAAAGATAATAGAAACTAAGAGATCAAGAAGCTCACATGAGATAAATGAGAATCTAATTCTCCTCCTTAGATTCACAAAACCTGCAAAGATCAAATCCTCCGAATCATCCTCATCCTCAGCTCAGAAGCTGTGCAGAAGGTTCTTCAACAAATATCAAGGATATCGATAAGCAACCGATGATTTTGTCAGTGATTTGTGACATTAAATTGACAAAAAAAAAAATTCTGAGAGTTTATTAAGGAAGACACGGCTTATGCCAAATAGTTAACCCCTGTCTGGCTATCAGAGAACGTATAAATAGTAGGAGTTGGAGGTATCTTACTCAGTCACAGATAGAGTAACATATGGGCATATGGTCAGCCACAGTCTTACTTTACCCTTGAGTATAGAATTGTCCGCATAGACTTCCACAGAATCTCTGGAAGAGAGTATTTCAACAACCGGCCTTACTTGCTTGGCATTCTATGATGAAAATAATTTTTTTTTCTCTCCTTTAAGAAGAGGCCTATTTTTAGCAAATTCTAAACATTTAAAGAAACTTATCAATCATTTGAATGTTTATGGTAAATTTCCCTATTTAAGGAACAAAAGCCTTAAGAAACAAACCTAATGGAACAAATTTAGAGAGAAAAAAAAAAGCAAAAGGAAAGGAAGAAAAGGGAATGAGTAATGTAAAGTTGGTATCATCATTATGCCATTAAATAGCACTTTATCCGGCTAATATAAAATTGCCATAAAGGCCTTATTTGTAGTAACGTATGTCAAACAATAGCGATGGTGGTCCTTAACTTAACAAATCTCAGCAACTAAAACGATTGAACGTTGAACGTTTAAGTTTTATAACTTACAACCCGGTAACCTAAGCTACTATAAAAGGCAACTGTTTAACTATAAATAAGGCATGAAAAGATTTCATTTGTCTTGGGTTTTTTCTTTTTTTTTTTCTTTTCTTTCAGAACCTTAAAAAATAATAAAAAAAAACAAAGAAAAAAAATTTGAAAAAAAATTTAGAAAAACAGCAACCCACTGATTTGTTTTGTTTGGTAGTTGTTGTTGTTGTTGTTGTTGCTGTTGTTGGGTATTTTGTTATGATAATTTATGATATCCGCTATATTGCGAACGAACACAAATAATGCACATAAATTTTAACATTTCAAGACAAACAATGACAAAACATTGGAAACTGTCAACCAACCAACCAACCAACCAATCAGCCACAGTCAACCCCAACAACCAACAACAAATAAAAGTCAAGCAAATAAAATAAAAAGAAACTGCAGCAACATAAAAGTGTAATAAGAGAGGCTTTAAACCCTACAACAAATACCAACAATAACAACAACAACAACAACAAACAACAACAACAACAAAGCATAAGGATTAATAAATAATAATAAAACGTTTTGGAAAATTATTGACATGCAGCTGAGCCCCAGGCTAAGTCCAAAACTATTTCAAGCCAAAAAAAATACTTGACTTCACTTATTATTTAAAGCCTTCCATTTAAGCTAGCCTTGCAAAAGTCCAGAGATTTTTTCTACTCGAAACAAGTAGTTAACACTTCAGCAATAAAGTCAGCTTTATTACAAGCACAGATCATTGCAGCTTATTGCTCGTTGTGTACGTTTATGCTTTTGCCTTCAAAAACAATAAATCGAACGAGCTTTGCAGTAATAAAAGGACAACCACGCTTTAAAATTTACTAAACAATGACATGCCTTTGGCCCAATATATACACTCAAACACACACACACACGCACACAAACACACTTTAAATGCTGGTGACACTGTCAAAGATAAGAAACAAAACAAAACAAAGAAAGATGTGTGACTCTATTGTCTGAGTTTTGGTAACAACAATGGCATGAAAAAGGGCAAACCAACTCAAAGTATTTCCTACCAAAAACAAAAGACTTAAGAAACGCACATAAGAATTTAATTTTGAAACGGAAAACTAAAATGTATGAGAACATAAATACGAATTTGACAATCCAAGACGCAATCCATAAAGTATAGCAGCGCCACATTTGATGGCGTTAACAGAACAAAATTTTCTCTTAACAGAGCACTGTCCAGCCTGGTTTAGCAGTATCCAATTGAACCAGCCCACTTGTTTAGGATCTAATTTTAGAACATATTTATACTAGGTCTATGGCTACCATATACACACTTAAAATGGAAGGTTCCAAGGCCTCTTAATATAATCAGCAATATAGTCACCATCCAAGACGCAATCCATAAATTTTAGCAGTGCCACATTTGATGGCGTTAACAGAGCACATTTTCTCTTAGCAGAACAAAAGTTGACCTTAACAGAAGCACTGTTAGCTGTTTAGCAGTATCCAATTGAACCAGGCCACTTGGAAGCGGAGCTGGTCATCTGGGTGGTTAGCGAGTATCCAATTGAACCAGGCGCCACTTGGGTTTAGCATGGCTGATTTTAGAACGGGATAGGTTTATACTACGGTTGATTGGCTGACCATAGTCAACTTAGAAATGGGGAAGGTTTCCTAGAGCCCTGGCGTTAATGTATTAATCAGTAACGTATAGTTCAGCCCATCCAAAGAGCGCAACCATTAGGATAGCAGTGCCACATTTGATTGGCGTAACATGAGCACATGCTTGCTCTAGCAGAACCAAATAGGTTGACTCTTAACAGAAGCAGCTGTTAGCTGGTTTAGCAGTATCCAATTGAAGCCGCGAGGCGAGCGTTGGGCATTTAATCGATGAGCTTCTTGCATACTTAGGTCACGCGAGGACCTATGGTTAACATACCGAAAAGAAAGGTTCCGAAAACCTTTGTGAAGTATAATCGGTGAAGTAGGTAAGGTCACAGCATACAAGAGTGAGTGATGTGGGGCCACTAGGTGAAAACTTGGGCTTTGAACTATGGTGTGAAATTAGTTTTTTGATTGAATAGATTCTCTAGAAGATGCAGTAGTCCAGTTGAAACGTATTAGCAGGAAATCGAGTAAGCGGGATCCCACTATATTCAAATGGTAGACAGAGGGGGAACCGCTCTTTCAAACTGTGGCAGTGGGGATAGCTGGAATAATTTGAGGTTCAAGAAATTGGTTTTGAAAAATCGATTTTTGGCTCCTCCAGCCTTTAGATGGTGGTTCCAACAGCGCTTGTTAGTTAACAGAGTGGAATAATGTACCACAATGAAAAATTGGAGATGGGTTGGTGGGGTTATAGTCAATAGCTGTAATAATTGCAATGTAGAAGACTAATCTACTTATTGCTGCTGTCATACAGTTAACAGTGCCCTGTTAATAATACATTTTGCCCTGTTAAAGGCGGAAAGTGTGGGGTTTGCATCTTTGGTTTTCAAATTCGAATTGATTTTCAAGCTCATTAAACTAAATAAAGTATATCCATGGCCATAGTGCCCCAGTATGCTTGTTTGCAAGGCTTTCAAAACAGTAAAGTTTGTTGTCAAAGTCTTTTGATTTTTTTTTGTATTGTTGTGGCCAGGCAAGCAAGGTAGCAAGGCAGCCACTGCTGCAATTTTATACCACCTTTACGGCTTAAAACAAAACAAAATAAAACAAAACAAAAGCAAGCAAACAAGAAAATCATTTGGAAGAAAAGCAGTAGTAAAGCTAGAGAAAAACTATTCAAAAGAAAAACTTTGATTTCTTTCCTATGAGTGTACGTACGAGTTTAATTTTGTTTGTTTTTGTTTTTTGTTTTTTGTTTTTTGTTATTACCAAATATGATTTATGGCCTAAAATGTCATGACGCATAACAAACTTACAGAGTGTTTTTGTTTTGTATTTGTTTCCTACTTATTATGGCTAAAAGACAACACACATTAATCTTTTCAGAAATACAAATGCTGGAGACACAGACAATTTCTTCTTTATTTTTAAAAGTCCAGTGTTAGTAAGCTTGGCTTACAAAGACTTTCTGAAAGAGTTAAATGCTGCTTAAGATTTAAGCAGAATTTTTGTTGACAACATTTTTGTTGTTTATGCAGGCAAGCAGAACCGAACAGAACAGAACAGGACAGAAGAATTATTGGCTTGAAAATGCCATAAAATAGGCGTTAAATTCTACGACCATATTTATATATCGCACAGCGTATTTATTTAATTAACATTAAATACAACAAAAACAACAACAACAACCAAAATGCTTAGAAAAGAAAATAAGCGCAGGCGTGAATTTGCGTGTTAATTGGACATTTTTCAATTACTCCCAAAAGAAAAAAAAAGGAACAAAAAAAAAATAGGAAAAGAAGCGTAAAAATATTCAAAAAGAAATGAAAATTTCAAACTTCAGCCACATCTACAGCTTATAGTCTGCTTTTCTTTTTCTTTTCTGCTATTGCATGAAGAAGAAAGAAGGAAAGAGGAGCAGTCAGCCAATGAGGCAGGCAGTGGCCCAACTTGCAAATTTTGCATATCATTTTAGCGAGAGAGTTCTACATATAAAAGCTTTTTAAGTGTCGCTTTTCAAAACAATTAAGATAAAAGGTTAATTTATGGTCCAAAGCCAGGTAATGTAAGCCATCGTTTCAATTTAAAATTTTTATCAATTTTATTTGCATTTAGAAGGCTTAGTTAGTAGTTTTGGCCCTCTTTAAACAAATTAAGCAGCTAAGCGGCCATAAATAACAAAAGACTTAAGCAGCCTACTTGTTTCACACCTTCTTGCCAATGCATTGCGCCATTGCATTGCATTGCATAAGAGAGCGTGTGTAAATAAAATTTTTTTTCTTTTTTTTTTTTTGTTGCTTTTAATCTTTAAATTGAAATTAAATTAATTAAACACGCAATTTTTCTAAACTCAAAGACATTTTGATGGGCTCTTTTGGTAATTAATTACGCAAAATGGAAGAAGCCAATACGAAAGACTTAGGAAAAGAACTTTTTTTAAGTCTAAGGAACCTGATAAACGGAGCAGAGAGAACAGTAGGCTTATTGGGCTTCAAATTATCCTGCCATTTTGCTTGAAATGTAAGCAACATTTCAACAGTGGCCCACAAGTGATAATTCTCGGAATAAAACTTATGCTCCTCATCAAGATTTCGAATATCTTGAGTGATCTTGACGATCAAGGGCTTGGCAGCTGATACTCTCTCTCTGCAATATGTCCGTGTAAGCATCTTTAAATCTTTCAACAAATTTCTCCTATTAAGCCGATTGGATTTGAAACTTGTTTCAATTTATGTTAGGAGAAACTATCTCAGGCTAGGCTATCCAAGAGCAATATAATGTTAGCATCTGAGCTTTTTATTGAGAACAGTGTTCAAGCCCAGGACCTACGCAGAATACGCACATTTTTGCAGTCTGCAATTTGCAATCATTAATACAGCTTGGAAAGAAAAACACTTGGTTGTACATCAAGTACTAGGCAGGAAGTTATACTTAGAGGTCGAACAATATTTTTAAGATGGGCAAGGCAACAGAGTTGGGATGAGGGTACCCTAAATAAACTGAAGGTTGATCAATTAAAGCTGTACATCAGCTACGAATTTTGCTCCACCTTACTTGCTCCATGGCCAATAGGCTGATATGCCGATATATTCGACATATTTTTACAACCCCTCTGCGGGAGCTGTGAACATGAGTTGAATGTGAGGATTAGTAGGCTGATTTGATTTCTGCAGGTATTGTGAATCTGAGGAGAAAAATTACATTCTTATGCATCTCATGTGTCAGAATGCAGCCCTAGCCATGAAACATTAATGCCTCTTGGCTTCTTAGTTCCTATTAACTTTAACTGAATGAGTTTTGTTTTGAAGGCAGAATGTGTTTCTTTAGGCCTTGTTTGACATCCAAAATGGATAATAAGTTATGGTATCGCAGTGAAACTTACATATTCGCGATCTAAACTATGTTAAGATCGTACTTAATTGGTCATTACAATGCTTTAATTAGGATTCCATACCACTATGGTCTCGTACCACCCATTTTGAGTTTGTTAATTGCAACCATGGGTTGCGGAACCTACAGTTTAATGTTGACTCCGAAAGACAGATTTTTGAGAAACTTTTCATGGCAATTTTATTTCTTTTTAGAGTTTTTGCCAGAATATTGCTGAGAGAAATAAATATTTTCTTTATGTTTTGTTTTGTTCGAGATGTCTAAGCTGGGGTTTAAACCATGGGCTCTCAATCAATAAGCCAACAAACTACTTACTCGGCTAAGACAACTTCCTGACAAAAATTAGTGCATCAGTCTGCAATAGTTATGACTTTCGCGTTGCTTTATGGATATCGAAGTCGTTAAGACGCGATAAGTAATGTGTTGTCTTATTAGACGTGAACCCATAGTTCAAACCCCAGAGCTCAGACAACTGAAACAAAACGAAATACGAAGAAAAAAAATTAAATTGCCATGAAAAGAAGCTCAAAAATGTTTTTTTTAAAGTCTATTTCAAACTGCAGCTACCTTCACTCATATAGGCCACATAGGTGGTTAGAGAAGCTAGGTTGTAATCCCAACTAAAGGTTTGTTGTGACCAATTAAGTAAATAAGTAAGTAAGTTTTGTGTATTACTTACTACGTGAGAGTACAATTCGTACCAGAAAAACTCGAAAAGTTCTTTAGAAAACATTCAAAAATTTCCTTTAAATTCTTGACGGGAAAATGACTTCTCCTTTGTGTAAATTCTTATCAGATATCTTTCCGGGACTATAATTTGATTTCTTAATTAAAAATTTTCCCATCGTAATTACTCACACATATTTTCCATATGTTTTCGTTTCTTTTGCAAAACTTCAATCTAATGCCTATCGCTTAAGTGTTTTGTCAAAGCATAGGGAAGAAAATTTCTACGCCATGTAATAAAAGAAACAACAACACCAACCATTAGTAACACCTCCTTGTTGGCTTGTAATAATTTATTATCGGACTTGTGTCGATATTAATTGCTTATCTCTTGAAAATCTTTCAATATTTCTACAATACACTAGCAAAAGAAGAAGAGAAGAAAAAACAACAACAAAATGACAGTGACACATTTCATTACGGTAATAATTAATAACAGAATTTGATTTGATTGAAGGGTTGGTTGGTTGTAATATTTCTCTTTCTCTCTCTCTCTCTCTCTCTGTTAAGACTTGGAAGACTTAATTATTGCGACAGAAAAAAATATTGAATGACGAAAGAAAGAAAAAAAAAAGTGAAATAACCAAGACAAGATCAAAATCTTGTAGTACTTGTTTACAGAGATAGCAGAAGAAAGATTGGGTATTTTTTTCTTCTTTTTTGTCGTTCAAATATTATATCAGCTGAGTATGTCTGTCCACTAAGTCTACTGTTGTGGTGTTTCATATTCAATTTTCCTTTGCAATTCCATCATTCAAATTGTGTTGTTGTTGTTGCTGTTGTTTATTTTAATCTGGTTTTGCCTTTGCTATTATTAACGCAAAAAAAACTAACAATAATAATAACAACTACTGCAACAGTAACAACAACAACAACAATTTCAAACAAATTAAACGCAAAAAAAAAAGAAAAAAATTAAAGAAAAAAATCATAATCAAACCGACAACATATGTGGAGGCATGTTTTGAAGAGATGCTTATAAAAGATACCATGCCGTAGAAAGTACTAAACTAAGGAAATATGTTAAACGTAAAAAAGTACTTTCTTTAAATACGAAAAATTAATTAAAACTCTGAAAAAAAATTAATAAAAAAAAAAAGGAGAGCAAATATCAGCTTCTACTAAGTACTCATTTTATTAGTTATTACAACCCTTTAGTCAGGTTTACATTTGATTTCGTTTTTTGAAATAGTACTTTTTAAAAAAGGTACTTTTTGTAAAAGGTACTTTTTGTAAAAGGTACTTTTTGTAAAAGGTACTTTTTGTAAAAGATAATTTTTTAAAATGTATTTTTTGTAAAAGGTACTTTTTGTAAAAGGTACTTTTTGTAAAAGGTACTTTTTATAAAAGGTACTTTTTGTAAAAGGTACTTTTTGTAAAAGGTACTTTTTGTAAAAGGTACTTTTTGTAAAAGATAATTTTTTAAAATGTATTTTTTGTAAAAGGTACTTTTTATAAAAGGTACTTTTTGTAAAAGATACTTTTTGGAAAAGGTACTTTTTCAAAAAGGTACTTTTTAGAAAAGGTACTTTAAAAGAAGTGCCATTATAAAATTTTATAATTTAAAAATACATCGGCAGTGTAATTTTCCCTCTAAGACTGGGAATCGTTTATCAACAGAAGAACGCATAAAAATAGTTAAACTTACCGGCACAAGTGGTAACTATGGTCATCATAATCGATCTAATATGCAAGAAAATGACAAGATTTTAAAGAAACGAGAAGCGTTAAGGTCATGTCAATGGTCGCAATGTTCACATTACTGAAAATATCGCTTCCATTAGAGAAAATGTGGTGGATATTCAGAAATTGTCTATACCAAGGCAGTCTCAGTGCAGGCGCCGTAAGTCTATTGAATAAAAAAATTCTTTTCAACAGTCTTCTAACAAAAACTCTCGAGAGTAAAAAATAAAAATTGCCATGAAAAATTTTTCAAAAATCTGCCATTCGAAGTCAACTATTAAGCTTTAGGTGGTGTAAGAAGCTTGGCTGTAATCTTGATTAAATTGTTATAATGACCAATTAAGTAAATAAGTAAACCATTTCCAATAGACGGGCCTATCTTACATTTTATGGCATATTTTCTATTCATTAAATGCTAGAGTAACAGCCACTCAAGGCTGATTTTTCAAACAAAATTTTCTTCAGCAAAGAAACTCATTTCAACAACAATCAATTGGAACCAAGAGACCAGCAGAATTACCAGCAGATTATTGCCACTAATACACGTGGGAGGATCTAGTGGGGATAGAACAGGATTCGGTCTCGTAAGCTTGGCTAACCCAATATGCCTAAACATCAGGCTGAGAAAGAGGGCGAAAATGTCACATTGACTATTATAAAAATACTTTGAGGCCGATCCTAATGAGCAAATAAGAACGACCTTAGCTTGCAAATGAGCGTACCCAGGGCTTACTCCGCCTTACATGTACACCGGAACAGTATTGATGTTAGTGGGATCGAAACGATATAACACTTTTTGTGTCATTTCCCAGCTTTTTTTTTGGAATTGACAGGAAGAAGTCAAGGAAGTTTATAGAAGACACAGACTAGCTATAAAAAGTAAGGTTGGTATTTTTAATGGTGAGCGCACAAAAAGCCTACATGATGGATTAGGTGTAAGCCAATAGGCCCGAGACCCTTTTCAACCTACCTATCTACCTAACTGATTTTATTTTATTTTTATAGTTTTTTATTTTACTTCTGCTTTTAATTTTTATTTTTTTTTTATTAATTTTTGATTTTTTCTTTTAATTTTTTTTATTTATTTTTTTAATCTTTTATTATTATTTTTTTTAATTCATTTATTTGTTTAAAAACTTTAAATTTTAATTTTTTCTTTTAATTCAAATTATAAAAAAATTAATAAAAAAATCTTTAAAAAGAAATCAAAAGCGAACATAAATACAACTTAAAATGGATAAAAATCGTATATCAAAAAACTAGTTGGAATTATATTAACGGCCAGGCAGACAGACAGACAGACACAGAAATAAAGTTAGATGGACGATTGAACACTGAAGAAAAAAAACACAAAATTGATAGAAAAAAAAAAACTCTAAAGCACTAAAAATATTTACACATTTTACACAACATTTGAGAAAAGAAACACAAACAAATCAAAGAGCCACCACACAACGGAGTATGTAAGAAATAATCATTTAAATCACACACAAACATACACTTTGGAAAAAAAAACAAGAGAAAAAAAGAAATTGAAACAGATTTTAAGAGGATTATGGCAATAATTTGTTGTTGTTGTTTTTTCTTTTTTTTTAAGTTTTATTTTCAAACGCAGCTTAAACAACGACGACAATTTATGGTGAAAAAAAAAGAAAATGTTTTCATAATAATACTTACAAATGAAACAAAAAGCAAGATTTATGTTTAAAACACAAATATTTTCACAAAATTTTTTATTACAATAACTATTTAACAATTATTAATTAAATTATTTGTTATTTTTTAATTTTTAACCCCGTTTTTTTATTACGCATTTACAGAACAAAACACTTTACTTTGCACTTCCAAAACCCAAACAGAAATAAACGTTGCTTACATTTGTAAAGTTTAATTACAACTGAAGCCAATTGCAGCGTCATAAAATGCAAGTAACTTAAATGAGAAGAGGCCTAGTGAAGTCAATTCCTATTGGAAAAAAAAAATAATAACAACTAAAGCATCTCATACAACAATAACAAGAACAACAACTTCAACAAACCAAAAGCAAACACAGAAACAGCGAAATACTATGAAAAATAAAACCGCAAACCAACAAAACTAAACAAAAAAAAAGAAAGAAGACAGAAATAGCCAGTGTTGTATTATTGTTGCATACAAATCAACAACAAAATCTACAAATCATATGAGATCCTTAGAAAATTAAAAAGAAATATAAAAAAAAACAACACTTTCTTTACATACGTTTACTCTCTTTTGTAAATAAAAACAACAAATGTAAAATCTCTGTCTCTCGCTTGCTCTTTCTCTCTCTCTCTCTCTCTTTTCGAAAAAAAAAAAAAAAAAACTCTTTTTTGAAGTCATCATTATCTCATCTCACAGTATATTTACATAGTTTTTCAAATTTATTTCATAAAAAAAATTTATTCTCTCATAATTCAGTGTACATATTGCATTAGACGTTGCAAATAATTTTTTTTTCCAATAAAAACAACAAATTTTCAAAACAAAAAAACCCTCAAATAACCTAATAACACCACATTTTAAAAAAGCCTTTATTTCTATTACTTTCATCTCTGTCTCTCATATATTCTCTCGCAACTAAAACAATATTTATACGATCTCTTAAAATTTATTTCTAGAAAACTAAACAGTTAACTTCTCTGTTATTTATTACAGTGGGCACAATTGATGAACGATTTTTTCTAATTCGGATAATTTTTTATTTTTAAAAATTGTTCAAATTTGATTAAAAAATCATAAAAAATATAATAAAAATTATAAATTTATTTCTATTCCATTAAAATTCAATAATTAGAAAAAATTTCTTTATGTTTTAGGAGTTTAAATACAAAAACGTTGTATCAACACTGTTCTCAGAAATTAATTAATTCTACTTACTCCATGAAATAATAAACAAAAGCTCTTATTTAATTAATCGAAATTAGAGAGTATAATATTTACACTTTACTTTACCACTTAATAAACATTTTTATTATAAGAAATCGTAATATCACTATGAATTGATTTTTAGCGCAGTAAGTTTTATTGTTTTTTTTTTCTTTTTCTCTATGCGATGTTTTTTCTCTTTATTTCTTGTAAATATAAGCCGTTATTTTATTTTATCTTCTATTTGTTACTTTTCTCTTCAATTCTACTATTTTAACATCACTTTGTTATTATACTCTCTTTAATACTTTTACTCTGTTCTTGTTGTTGTTGTTATTATTATTTCTAGGAGCAACCACAATTGCTTGCAAAAATAAACTCTATTGCCGCATACATACTGTAATTGTTATTGCAATTGTTTGCTTTTGTAGCAGCAAAACGAACGCATTTTGTAAACACACAAAAACCAAAAAGAGAAAAAAAAACTCGTTTAAGATTTCTTTTCAAATAAGAAATGCTTTTACTTTAATGTGTTGTTGCTGTTCGTATGGAAAACACAAACAAAATCAAAGTACAAGCAGACAAACGTCTGTAACCATTCGTCGCTAACAGATTCTGTAATAAACAACAACATATCTTAGGATTTGTGTTTGTTACAGTGTTGGTAAATGATTTTCTATGTTTCTATTTGAAAACTGTAGTAATGAGTTAATTGGTGAAACACTGAATTCAAAGCAAGTGTTGTAAAGCGTTATTTAGCAAATGCAGTATTTTTTTAGTTAACAAAATTAAATTTAAAAGAAGTTTAATTAAAAAAATTGTTACAGTGTTGGTAAATGATTTTCTATGTGTTTTCTATTTGAAAACTGTAGTAATGAGTTAATTGGTGGTGTCGTTAAGGTTCTGGTGTTAAATTTACTTAGATTGAGTGACCGTAAATTCAAAGTAAGTGTTGTAAAGCGTTATTTAAAGGACAAGGAAATTTTAAAGACTTTAAGCAAATGCAGTATTTTTTACAAAATTAAATTTAAAAAAAGTTTAATTTAAAAAACCAAATTAAAACTAATTTATTGGCAATATTTGAAAGAATTTTTTTTAAAGAAAATTTGAAATTAAATTTAAAGGCTCAGAATATATAGGTTTTGATAGATTACGGTTAAAGTGGGGTTAAGTATTGAAAAGCATTTAAAAACGTTAAAAATGAAGGGATTCCTGCATGCAAAGAAAATTTTCAACTTTTCAAAGCAAATGAGAGTTTTTTCACTGTCTGTTCCAGAGGTTCTAATTTCAAAAAATTCAAAAAGGAAGTAAATTGAACTTCTTTTTAAACAACTCAGCTGACAGGGTGTCAAGTGTCAGCAGTTTTACATTTTCTGAGGCACTGAATTGCAATATTGACCTCATCGTGGCGTGATAATGGTAACTCCCAACTTCACAGTAGTGTAGAGGAATATTGACTCTACAATCTCAGCACCTCTCCTAAATCTATATGAATGAATTCCTAACGTTTTCGTTCTTCTGCTGCCTCTTCTAGCACCTAAAGAGATATCCTTCCTACCTTTTCCTTTCTCTGTGCTGCTCAACAATTACTTGCATTGCCTTCAATCTGTGTTATAGCTCAGATCTCTGCAAAACCTAATTATTGGAATATTTTCCTGTTTGTTTCTTCTGTTTATTGATTTGATTTCGTTTTTGGCCTTGAAAAAATTTGCATTCTATTTTTGTTGGTCAGTAAATTGAAGTCGCTGTATTATTAAACGAAAGCCTGGGATTCAAACACCAACTCAGACATCTCAAACAAAACAAAATCTGAAAGAAAATATTTCTTTCGTGCTAACATAGTCTCAATAGGCCATTGAGTAGCAGGCTTCAGTCGTTCAACAATAGTTATACTCTACAAGTTCCTCATGTTCTCCGTGCTTTTTCCACGGCGCAATAGTATGGACACTATTAACCACCGATGCAGCAGCTTTAAGAGTATTCGGGAGAAAAATTTAACCTGAGATCTTTGATTTAGTGCGACTTAGTGATGATTTCCGCATTCAATCTATTAATGAGCTAATAGAGCTCCTCAACGACGTGGACGGTGTGCTGTGTAACTACATCCAGCAGGTGCGCTGTCTCAGCCATATCGTTTAGATAAAAAAAAGGAAGCTCCACCGAAACGGGAATGCGAGAATTACCGTATGTCGGGGGAGAGGACGAACTCGTCTGAGTTGGAAGCAAAAAATCGAGGAAGCCCTACCATCGATTGATGTAAGCAACTGGCGAAAGTGCGAAAGAACCAGAGGCGCCTGGAAAGATGCGTTGAAATCCCTTAATCGGGTTCTTAATGGCCGATTAGATGGTTGAAACACAAAAACTCTGACTAAAATAAAAAATTGCCATGCAAAGCTTCTCAAAAATATGTTCTTGGAAGTCGACGTTAAACTTTAGGACAAAATTAACACACACGATATGGGCGATGTGAGAAGCTACCTTGTTATCCTGACTAAACGCTTGTGAAAGGATCAATTAAGTAAATAAGTAAGTAGAGCTCGTCTAGACTAAGTCTAATTTTTGATATTTTTATGTAATTTTTTCTAATTTCCAATGACTTTAAAACGTTTTTTTGTTTCACAAAACAATCAATTTGTTGTTCGGCAGTTTGAAAAATTCTCGTTGCAATTTATAAAAAAAAGGACAACAACATCAGCAGCAGCAGGCAACATCAGCAGCAGGAGATATCACTATTTTGTTTATTTCTGTTGTTTTTTGTTTTTTTGGTAGACATTAATTGTTGTTGCTGTTGTTGTTTTTAATTTGAATATTTAAATTGGCAGAGAGAATTAATTGGTGCTGATGTTTGATAAAAACCGTAAACACAAATGACAGTTGCATGCCCCTTTGATGATGATGCAACAACCTCTAGTTGATCTTGTTTTACTGATCTTCGGGCTGCAATAATGACAAAGATGATGATGTTGCTGTTAAGCTCTTTTCTTCTACCACTAGCTGCAGCATTTAATGTTAATTTGAAGTCTTTTTCCAATAAGAAGATAAAAATTTATTTTTCTTTTCATTTTTTTTTTAATTGCTTTTCTTGTTAAGAACGGGAGGGTTTGCAAAAGGGAGAAGGGGCAAGCAAAATTCCTACACAACTGGTTTACTGATCATTTCACATTCACATTTTCTTGTATTGATTTTTATTTTTATTTTTTATTTGTGTTTCTTTAAATACTTGATTGATGTCATTTGGGTTTTCAGTTGTGGTATGATTTATGTTTTAAGTTCTTAATAAACTGTGCATGTTTCTTATCAAATATTGTATTATTGCTGGTGCTGGTGCTAGTGCCGGTTGATGTTGCTGGTGATGCTGGTCCTGGTGCCTTAAATCAGCAGCAGCTAGTGCTGTTGCCGAGTTACTTGATACCCTTTTTACTAAAGTGCGTACGACCAAAACAAACAAAAAAAAAAGGAGAGGAAGTTCCTGATATGATATGAAATTATTATTAAAAAGTTATAAATATTTAAGAGACTAGTTAAGAAATGATGGCTTAAAGACTTTTTAACGCTTTAAAACATTCGCCACTAAACAACAAACGACGGTTTAATGAGGCCAAAGCACACAAAAAAAAACAAGACAGAGAAGTGGCTCCAACAGTACAGTACTACACATGAAGCAGGGTTGCTAGGATACAAAATAGATGACAAGACATTTATTGTAGTTCCCAATTAAGGCACCAAATATTTAAAGCGGAGACAAAAACCATAAAATACAACCAGGGCTCTACGTAGACACTTAAAACTCGAACATTACTTCTTAAACCCTTGATCTTAAGCTAGACTTTAGACAGACTAAATAGGCAACGAAACAGTTAACACATATTCTACACATACATGAAACATTAACTATTTAAAGCTGAGACATAACCCATCAAATTTTATATTTCAACCAGGGATCTAGGTAGACATAGATGAGAGCACTCAATAGGCAACGAAACATTTTAATGCGGATAAAAATTCTATGTTTCAACTTGAATTCTAGAGAAACTACTGCTCTAGGCAGACACAAGCTAGGCATTAAATAGGCAACAAAACAGTTATCACTTATGCGAGACATGCCTAAGGCCTCAACCATTTAAAGCTGAGACATAAACTATCAGATTTAAGATTTTAACCTGGACTCTAGACAGACCACTGCTCTAAATGGGCGAGACAAGAATTACTATTTAAAGCTGAGGTATACACCATCAAATTCAAGCTGGACTCTAGACAGACCAGGACTCTAGACAAACATGGACGAGATCACTAAATAGACGACAGTTTCCTTACCACATATTCGAGTCAGGCATGCAATCTGAATTATGTAAAGCTGAGATAAAAACCATTTGAGATTTTAACTTGGACCAGTGCTCTAAGCAGATATTGACGAGCACCCGAACAGTGCTTTTGGCAAACATGGACTAGGACACTAAAGAGACGACAGTGGCATTTCCACATATTCGATATATGCCTACAAACTGAGCTATTTAAAGTTCAGACAGCAACCATAAAATTCTAGACTTCAATCTGAACTCCAGACAAAACGAGAATATTAAATAGGCAACAACACTTTTATTGCCTAATAAAAATAGACGTCGGCATCAAAGACCTGAGGCATTAATCAAACGTCAAATGGTTAATACACACAAAGCCATGACGGGAAGAACACAAAACAAATGAAGAGACACTTAGATGACGACATAAAATGCCGAAGACGTGAGTATGATATTTGTTTCGGCCTATTTAGTGCTTTAGTCTTTGTCTGTCTAGAGCACTGGGTCTGTCTAGAGTGCAGGTTGGAATCTAGAATTTAACAGATCATGTCCTATGCATATCTCCAATAAGTGGTAAATATTTCCTTGCCTATTTAGTGCTCTTCTCGTTCATGTATGCCTAGAACGCTGTCATGCCTAGGTTTGAATTTTAAATCTTTATTTTGATGGTTTTTGTCCGTGCTTACTGACTGAAGTAAGCAAACGAAATAAATGACAAATCATTTGAATGTGAATACTCCAGTCATGATAGGAATATGCAGGATCCGTGCGGAATATGAAAAAACAGATTTTTTCTCCATCATCTTCTTAAAATATCTGACATTACAGAAACATGTCATTGTAAATAAAATTGCACAGATTATTGTGAACAAATCATTAGACAAATATGGTCACGAACATTAGAGATCTTCACGAAAAGAGCATAAACACGGAGAGAAAATATTTAAAAATGAAAATAAGTTGAGAAATCAAATAATTTTTAGGGCATATTCATGCAACTATTTTCGTTCAGTGTATGCAGTGTTTGCAAAGTGTTTTGTGGAGTGGTATGGTGGCATGCCTTAAAAAATGTTGCATGTTTGGTACGTGTTTTATATGAATGTGGCATTATATTGTTGTTGTTATTGTTTATTATGATTATTTAAAATCGTTTTTTTTTTTTATTTGTATTTTATGTGTGTAAAGCATGTTAATCATAACATAATTCAAAACGAATATTTGTCATCTTAAAGCCAGCGCTGGGACTAATGCAATGTAAGATATAAAATGTTTCTTACCTTGGGTTTATTTATATACATTTGTGGTTACCACCTGTTGTGTTTTATAACAAATTGCCCAAGAATTTTAAATAAATTTTTATTTCCCAAAAAATAAACGAAAGAAATTTGTTTTTTTTCCTTAAAAAAAAAAAAAATACTAAAGAAAGGATGAGGAAAAAAGTCTTTTTCTTCTTAAAATCAAATCAAGTTTTATGGATCAAGACAAGTAGTCTTGGTTTGCTTATCCAGCATATCTGAAAGGCTTTTAATGATTATCTTTAAAAACTAATTTACATATTCAATGTAGGATAAGATATCTAACCATCCAATCCATCCAACCATTCAAGCAACAATTTTGAGAAGATCTATGACAAATTTAAGGCATTTTCATGTTCTGGCAAAGAACATGAAAAGCGGCACAAGCCATCATTAATTAAAAAATTCCCCCCGTCCCCACTTGTACAACGAAACGTAGCAGCGCCAAATGAAAACACCTCTTTGGACATGTAAAAACTCATGTTCTAATTAGACAAAAATCGTCTTAAGAAAAACAACAACAACAACAACAACAACAACAACAACAACAAAGCAACAACAATTTCTCTTTTTCTTTTTTTAAGCATTAAACATGGCCTTAAGATGACAACCTTAAAGCCACACTTGAAAAAAATAGCGAAAAAAAATTAAGGGCAGCCAGGAAAACAACAACAAGAAAAAAGCGATTTTATTATTATTTTAGCGCTTTTAGAATAGAGTTATACAACCTTTTAATATGTGAAGGAAAACAAAGCTACACAGACACGTAGAAATTGGGACATGTTAAGTGCGGAATAACACGCGATTTTTAACAGTTCAAGCGGTTTTATTTAAGCGTTTTTATTTCTAAGTTGTTGCGCAGTAGCCAAGCTAAACATTCTGTAGATGCAGCTAAGGAAACACTACCACAATTGCGACAATAAGTATTATACCCATATTCCCAATTGGTGGACATGGTCATCCCTCGAATTGGGACCGAAATAATGTAAAAAAAGCCCCTTTTACTGGGATCTAATACGTCTATTACTATATTCTGCCTAGAGATCTTCTTGGAGTCTATTTGCAATGTCCACGAGCTGGCCAGATCCATGTATATTGATATTTTCCATGTATTTTACAGGGAGGCTCAATTTAGTTAGCATCAAGAGTGTACATGCAATACTGCTAGACTCTGCTGTATACATATTGATAAGAAAGGGCTCACTACTATCCTTAAATAGCATGGCTATCCCTAGCTTTATAGCGATTCTCGTAAGACTCAGTGTTTTTAGACAATCAAATAGCTTCTTCAGGAACTGAGGGCTTCCTTACACCCTCAGAAAAGACTGTCCTCATGTGTCAATGAGGAAGGTTTCTAAGAAAAACTTTCATTTCCATTGAATATCGAAGAAAAAACGCCTTTTACGGCACAGCCTTAATTTGTTTTCATCACACACACTAAGAAAAAAAAAACAACCAGAAGTTAGGCTACACAATGCAGACAACTGTGTGTTGTTAAGGAACAACAACAACAACAACAACAACAACAACAACAACAACAACAACAACAACAACAACAAAATTCAAAACAAATAAATGCAACAATGGCTTGGCCACTATGTGCATATATGATCTCTTGTGCTCTCTCTCGGTCTGTTTCTCTGTGCGTCAAATCTAATATGGTTTATTGTAGGACTAATAAACATGACTGTCATAGTTTATACATGAGAGCAGAGAAAGAGAACAAAAAAAAATCCCGAGTTTCATAACATAAAATGGAAATGTTCTGTGTTGTTTTGTTTATTTTTTTTTTATAAACAAACGGTGTTTGGACGTTTGAATTGAAATGTTAAATTATGTATGTTGAGTTCCTTTATTTCTTTTTTTTGTTTGTTTTCAAACATTAATAATGTTATTTTATTTATAACATATTAGAAAATCAAAACATTACTTACAGTAATTATAATGTCAGTGAGCATGTTATGTGCGCTTGTTTTCTCTTTTTTTTTTGTTTGTTTGTGTTGTTGTTGCAAAAAGAAATAAAAACACAGCCACCGTTACAGTAGATTATTTATTTTTATTACTCTTGCTAATGTTTGTTGTTTTTGCTATTGTTGTTGTTCGTAATGTTAAAAGTACTACTACTGATATCTACGAGTATATGATGGCTTGCTAAATAGTTGTTATTGTTAAGTGTTTACAACCATTACAGTCACACAAATACGGTACAAAACAACAGCATACAACTGCATGCAGCAGCAAGCATGGTTTTTTTCTCTCTCTCTCTCTCTCTCTTTCGTTTGTTGTTATTATTTTTTTTATGTGATGTGGTTGTAATCTAATCTCTCAGCAGAATCTTATAAAATGTAAACAAAAAAAAAGGAAACGTTGATTTTGAAATTTGAATTGGTAACGCAAGGCGTACATGTTCTTGGGAATAAAAGAAGCTAGTGTAGGTGGGAGTAGTAATAAATAAATTAAGGAAATAAATAAAAATCAATGAATTGGTAAACATTGGTAATGAAGTTGTGAACAAATTGACAATATCAGGTTCAGTTTTGGAGGCTGAAACCACTAATGGGCTTCCTTTTTTGAATTTATAGAGGAAAAGGTCTATACAACTGTAGAGCTACGCGAGCCTTATGTTCAATACGCAGTTCTATAGGAACAAAACTAATCCTAAGCATGAGTGAGAGGGGGATGAGAGATTTTATAGAAATGTCACTGTAGAATGAACTTATGCAGCATAACACTCCAAAAAACATTCCCAAGATTTAATGAAATCTTAGTGTCAGGAGGGAAAAATCTTTGTTTTCCACTGTATATCTTAATCTACGAATCTTGAGACGAAAAAAGAAAATTTTAAAAATAAATTTTTAATTTTAAAACCTTAATTATTAATATTCTAACAACAATAATTGAGTAGTTTTGTTAAATATTTTAATAGAATTTCCTGCTTACCACAGTAAGTAAAGTAAATAAGTTATTGCACAAACTTATTGTTCAATAAAAGCCTAAAAGTATACACAAAGATTTATAAAATTATCACTGCTTTATTCACTGCCACACAAATTATTATTAAAAAAAAAAAAAAAAGTTAAACCAATACAGTAAACGTTAACAGTAAACACTACAGGGAGATTTTAAAAAGTGAACTAGTAATACATAGGTGACAGACAAAGAAAGAGAAAGAGAGAGAGGGAGAGAGGAAATTTTATTTAGTTTCTATCATTCTTAGATTTCAGAAGTGATAAACGAAAAACGTAAACAAACCCTATCTATGTATCATAAATAGACGTTAAAAGAGTAGTAGAAAGCATAAAAACGCTTTCACATTTGCCGTATAATACAAAAACCTTTTTTTTTAGACAATAAAGCCAGCCTTTATTACCTATTTAGTAGGTAATGGTTGATATAATAGTTGTAAATTATTAAAATAAATAATTGGGCACTATAGTTTCGCAAATAAAAAAGGCTTTAAAATAAACACTTTTCAGCCACTATTATGTAAATAAGTTAAACAATAAAAGAAAATAGTTGAAAAACAATTAGAGCATTAATAAAATCAAATAAACTTAAAGAAAATTAAACAAAAATATTAAAAAAAAACAAAACGTAGAAAAAACATTAAAAAATGAAATGAATAAAGAAGAAAAATAATAATAATTTTTTTTTGTATTTATTTGCAAGCCTCCTCCTATTATTTTTTAATTGACTTTTAAAATGTTTAGAAAAAAATTTAAACACACAGAGTAAAATAATCATTTTTGATGTAAAATACTCACAAATTAAGAACGTGTTAAAACAGCAAAATTACTTTTTATAACCATTTATTTATATTTTTTTTATTTTTTTTTTTGCAATTCTACTCACACGGTTGTTAATTTAACATGTTTCACTATGTTCAACGAGAAAAAAAACACAAAAAATAATAATAATAAACTACTATTGATACTTAAAAAAAAAAAACACTGAAAAGAAAAAAACAAAAAAAAATAAATAAATAAATAAATTGTTGTTAATGTGACGTCAATAGGAACCATGAAATTTACAAACAAATAAAAAAAATAAGTAAATAAATATAAGCATTTACTTGTCTACGCTTTTTCTACAAAAAAAAAAACTGTGATACTTAATGAACTTTAAAAAAAAACAATTACGCTCTTGATAAAAAAAATAAAAAAAAAAAAAATAAAACTACAAATAATTGCTTGTAATTTGAGTTAACAAAAAAAAAATCAAATCTTCATGATCCTCTTATAGGCATGAGTAATTTTTGGAGAAAATTAATTTCTTTTTAATGGAAAATTTAAATTGACCATATTTTCAGAATTAAAATCAATACTAAAACGCTGAATAATATAAAATTGCATGTTTAAAAGTAATTAAATGTAAAAAAAAAATACTGAATAAAATTTAAAAATACTAATTTACATGAAAAAGAACAAACGATAGTTAAAACATCTTTAAACAATATTTATAATAATTAATAGAAGGCTATTTATAGATCTCTAAATTTATTTAAAATCATAACCTAACATATGGGATCTAATATCACTTAAGCTACTAAAAATACAAATTACGAAGGTTATTAGTTTAAAAAATAATGTAGAATAATTTATTATTTAATGCAACAACAATTACAAATTACATTTTAATTACTACTAGAGCCATAACTTAGGCCTTTTAAACTAAATTTTCAATTACCATGCTTTTTAATATCACTTTGTCTTACTTTCTTACAGCTCTTCTTCTAAATACAGTACTTATTTTTGCTTCAAATTCACAATGAGACCTAGTGAATCGTAATAGATGACACACTCCTAAGAACGCCATGGATTTTAATAATTTGAATTATTTCCCATACTTTCTGCAACAGCAGCAATATTCTTAGCATTACGTACATTGTGATCACAGGCCTCTACCAGTGTCCTTAAATTGTATCATAATCACATCATAATGCAGACAAAATGGCCACAATTGAATTATATGTTGTAATTATTTTGATGCTGTCTTCGGTTGTTAAATGATGCACATTTGTAACATACTTCGGCAAATATTTCATTAAATAAATTATATTTCTGATGAAAAATATATAACAGCAACTGGTGCTTTTAAAATCCACTGAATGGATAAATACGTAGTACGCTATTACACCTTTTCACGCTCTGTTTAAATTAAATTCAATAAGAATTTCGATGCCTACCACTGCATCTTCTTTCTTCTTTTACATGTCAAAGTTCTCTCCTATTGAAAATACTGCTTGGATTTGTTGCTTTCCAAAAAAAAAACTTATCTCTTGATATTTCCATTGCTAATGAGAGATTTGATATTTCTCCTAAAAAATAATCATTGCCATATTTACGCATGTGTATTTTACATTTGATAGATTGGCCGCGCAGCATTTGATGTGTCTTATCGCTTCTCATTCATTTGAAAATATTTGCTTATTTGAAATATTTTTATTTATCACCCTCAGAGCTATCTTCCATGATGTGTACATATAGCCTGCGTTTTTCTTAATGCTCTCTGTATACATTTTCATTTGATGATGGCATTCTTTCTCTCACACTAACATTTGTAGGTATATGAGCCATACTGCCTTTGTTTTGCTTGTAAGTCCTTTATTAAATACTATAATCCATTCTCTCCACTATATACATACATATCTAGCTCTCTCACTCTCTATCTCTTGTTCTTCTTTTGCAATTTATAATACTCGCCTAAATTTAAAATAGTTTACATGTTTATGAACTCTCAATAAATTTTTATTACTGCTTCCTTTATTACTGATTCCTTTCTCTCTCTCTCTCTCATATTCATAATATATGCATGCCGTAATCCTTTTATTTTCTTTGTAAACACTCTATTACACTCTGTTGAAATAAGTTCCTTATTTTCGTTTATTTTTTTTTGCTCCATTTCCTGCTCTAATTTTGAATTTATTTACCACCAAAACGCTCTCCATAAATGTATGTTGTGCAGGTTCGCTTACCCTGTGTTTACATTGTAATGTAGAGAATCCTTTGCTTGGCTCGTGTTAAAATCTGCTTCAATGTACTTAACATAGGTAGGCCCTTTTGTTTACATTTCTTCAGGCTGCAATATTTTCTTGTATATTCTCTCTCTCTCTCTCTGTGCCACTCTGTTAGTACATTTTGTTTACATTTTATACGAATAAAATTTGTTCTTGTAAAATCTCTCTCTCTCTCTCTCTCTCTCTCTTTATATTGTGCTAAATATGCCGTTGCTTTTTCAATATTTCACTTACTTACTTTACTGTTTTGCTTGCATTTTACATTACATTACACTGTTAATGTTGCCAAGACACTTAGAGAATAGGTTGTTAAAAATTCTTTTTTATTTTATGAATAATGAAACAAAAAAAAAAAAGACGCCAAAAAATCTATTTTAATGAAAAAAAAATACTATTTATGTTATTATTACTATAATTATTATTAATCATTAAGAAAACACTTATAAATTAATAAATTTAATGATTGTTATCAAGTTTAACATCACGACAAGTGCTTATGTACGCCGTTGAAGTGAGTGAAGTGGTTTAAATGGGCTTATATGGCTACCACACCACCACATCATAGCCAAAAATAATACAAAGCTGATCTATGTTTTCTATTTTTTCGCAATTTTTTACTAGATCAAGATAAGATTAAACAGTTAAACCTTTATTTTTTTTTTATATATTTTTGGAAGAGGTTTGTTAAAAAGGTTGGCAACACAACACTCACTCTATGCATTAATAATTTATAGTATTATTGACGTCACATTGTATAAGGTAGTAAAAATTTATTACTTTGAGTGTCTATTAATACAAGAATAATTTGTTATTTTTACGTGTTTTATACAATTTAAATGTGGAGTATAAAGAAAGAAAGAAAGAAAAAAACAAAATAGATTAAAAAAAAGTAGAGGACATTACTTTTGGAAGTTTTTAAATCAATGAATATATCCAGTTTGAATCAGTTATTTGGGGTTTGAACTTGATAGCATTATGGTTCAAATATCACAAAATCAAAATGATTTTGTTGACAACTTACGATCAAGATAAGCTAGGCAAAATGCGTAAAACTTTAGAGAATTAATATTGTTATGGATGGATACTCTAGAAAATAACTTTTTTTTTTTGTTATAAAACTAATGCCCAACAAAAATTAATAACAATATGGGCGTTGTAACTTAGAACATAAATCATTTGCATTGGAAATTATAAGAAAAAATACAATTCAACTTTACTCGCATAGCCAATTATAAGTGACAGCTTTCATTAAAAAAAAAGGGGGTGTGTCATTTGCACTCTGAACAAGCAAGGAAACACTCATTACTCTCTTTCAAGCAAATATATGACGCCAAGTGATCAATCAAACAATTAGCAAAACCTGGTTTTGAAAGCAATAAAAAGTCCCACTTGATATTTACACGATTTTATAATTTAAGTAAGCAATTACACATGTAAAGTAACGAAGAAAAGAAATTAAATTAAAATTGAATTAAAAAAAAGTAAAGAAATAAATATTTAAACTTGTGTAATTATTATTATTATTGTTATTACGAGAGTACTAAACAAATTATTTAATTTTTATTTTTTGTTTTAATTTTCCATTTGCCTTAAGGCACGTACACTCATCGTTCGTTTAACTGTATATAAACGTTTGGCCACTTTTATTTTGATTAAAAGCAATGACGTCAATAAAAAATCTTGTGATCTCTCTGTGGTCTGAGTCTTGAGCCGCACATAGTCATTCAAACTATATCAGTGATGAGCTCTTAAATAAATAAATTCATTCATTATTTACTTGAAATGAACTAAAATGAAATGAAATGTTGAAATGAATGGTTTTTATTAAACTAAACTGAAATGAAATTATCATGAAATTAATCTTTACGGCTATTTAAAAATAAAAAAACAAAAATGACATACAAATTACCGCGAGACAATTTATCATACGATGCTCTAAGACAACAAAGTCTTTAAAGCGATTAAAATAAAATGAGAAAAAACCAACAAAGTAAAAAACGAAAACAAAAAGTAAATTAAATAAGAAAAATTACTTTGAAAAAAAAAAAAGAAAAAGAAACAAAGTCACGAGTTTCTCTGTACGTAGGCAATAATTCAAAGAAAATGAATTTAAAAAGAAAAATTTGGCAACTCGAAAAACACTTTTTTTCCAAAATTATAACTGAAATATGAATTATTTAGCTTGCAAATAATATTCTAATATTTTTAAAGCTTTAATTTAATTTAATTCCAATAATATTAGACAGAAAGCTAATAAATTTAAATATTTCCATTGAAAAAAAAATTGGCAACACTTTAGCAAACATGCACAATTAATTATAACCAGGAACGTGATTGTAACGGAATAAGTTATGAGAAATTCAAATATTTTTATGAATACAATGAACATTTATTGTCACAGAGGCAATAAATTAATATAATTAAGAATAAAAATAAATTTGGCAACACTCTACTAAATATGCACCTTAGCAAGAATATAATTTTGCAAATGGCAATTAAAAATTCAAAGAATTCAACATGATATTTGCGATGTAGTTGGCAACTCAATGTAAAAAAAGAATCAATGCCCTCTATAACAATTTAGAATAAAAACTAGCAACACTAGATTTATAATTGGAACCTGATTTTAACAGTGTAGTTGGCAAATAATAAAAATGTACGGCCACTTAAAAATACATTACAAAGAGGGATAGATTGGGTTAGGTTTGGTAGTGGACCCCCTTGTAGGAAGAAGTTCCCCTTAAAACAATATATAGACCCATACTACAGCCAATTCTACTCGGGGTTCAAGCATTCCTTAGAGAAAACCATCAAACGTTAAAAATGATTCGAAATTTCTCTGAGAAAACCTCCACTTTAATGGACAAGAATGAACATTGAAACTATAGACGTTTGTTAGGGACCTAATAGGAAAACCCTGCAGCAGTGAAGCTAGCCAGCCTATAAGAAAGTTTAATATAAGAATCCTTACCACAGCATATAGCCTGTCACACATCTTTAAGTCATCAGTGTAAACTTCGTTGGAAACCTTGGGTTCTTCAGATCAAAAGTCTCTTTAAAGAGGTATACACAGAAGCTAAAAAAAAATCTTTTAAAACAATAACGATTACAAAGAAAGAAAGGTAATCATATCCACAATATAAGTTTATTTTTGTCATAAAAGAAATCTATAAAAACAAACTAATTAATTGGATACAGAAATTTTTGGTCATTTACGTCAATTTATTTAAAAATAGATTTTAAAACCAAATTCGAGAAAAAGTAAGACGTACGTACGTGCATACGTGTACGATTAGAAAGATTTATTGACGTCAAAAGAAATAATAAAAGAAGGCTGAATAATAAAAACAATTAAAAAATTAATAAAAATTTAAGAGGCTTAAAAATAAAAATAAAATTAAAAATAAAAATACAAATGCCAACAAACCGAAAATAAAAAACAAAAATTATGCAAATAAAACCAAGTAAAAATATATATTTTTGAAATGATGTATACGATTGGCAACGCATTACAAATTTAATAAACTGTAGAAAATTATAATTGTTAACGCAAGAACATTCGCTATTTTGTATTATAATATGAGAGAATCTTGTTTAAATTATTACGAGAAGCTCGAAATAATTGGCAACACTTTAAAAATGATTCTAAAATTTTGCAATACATACATAATTGGTTTAAGTGTTGCCAACTTTGTTTACTTATTTCATAAACTTTTGACGTAAATAACAATTTAATATGATTTGGGTTGGTGTTGCAATGTCAGGAAAACTGATTAAATATCGATAAGAAAAATTCGAAATGTAAACAAATAAAACAATAAAAATTTCAAAACGATTACGATTACCATCAAAGAGATTAAAAGCGAAATAAAAACACAACCTACATACGTGGGCGGATCAATAAGTTCACAACTTTTTGATTTATTCGCTTTGCAACTGAACTGATAAAACTGAAACTGGTGGGTGTCTGTCAGATGTATCCTGTCAAAGATCGAAAGGGTACAATAATACCTAGATTTTTTTTGACTTGTTTACAGGATAACCGCCAGGAAAATGCATGCAGAATTCATACATGTGCAGTTTCTTAGGCAAAAATTCATGAATTAGGCTAAGAATTATTTGCTCAACCATCTTACGGGCTAGATTTAACGGATATCAGCTGTTAAATACCGTTCATCTAAAGTGCAGCTTATTTAGTGAAAAGCTTGCCATATTTTACGAAAGCGAATGAGCGTTTAATCAGCCGAAGAATGCGTGAGAATTTACTATACAAGTGGTGACTTAAAAATAGCAATTTTTTGTGTGTTGTGGAATGATAATCATTATTATTGACCTACTGTGCAAGAAGTTGGCAAGATTAAAGGGAAATTTTAAAGAAACCGGAAGCATTACAGATAAGGTCAATAGTGTACATTATCGCAATGTACACTTTGTCTTAAAATGCAACTTGTGTTGGGGAAAGTTTGATGGATTTATCGCTTCTACAACGTTCTAAGGTATACGGCCTCTTTTACGGCCTTCTAAGGCATATTTCTTACTGTGGTTTATTGGTAAATTGGACTGTATAGATCGACTGGACTGGACTGGATCGATTGGACTGTACCATCGATTCAAAGCGCTATTGTCATATGAAAATCGAGTTTTTTCACCTTCCAATAGAATATTATAAGCTGGACGTTATGTGTTTGCCACAAGAAATTGCCACAAGCCACATAACACAATCTATTTTGGTTTTATTGCATGAATAGTTTCCAGAAAGAGTATTATTGAGTTTACTACCTTATCGAGCTGCCCTCTTACCTCTACAAAAGCAATAAGGAAAAAATAACATTTTGTCTGGTAAGCAAAAGCAACAAAAAACGTTTCTTCTCGATACAAAAAGAAATTTTAATAGCTTGCCAAAGTCACACACCACCGATATTGATATGATTCTACTAGAAGAAAAAAATAAAAAACAACAGAGGCAGAGAAAGAGAGAGAGAGAGTGACACCTTAGATCTTGAATGACTTACAGTTAATAACAAAAAAAAGTGGAACTATTAATCATCTACTAGCGATTAGACAGCTGTTATGGCTTTTATTTTTACTCAACTTTTTTGTTGTATTTTTTTTTGTTGTTGCATTTTATAATAATAAATTAATTATTGGCATTTTTAAAAGCATGTGAAAACGAGTATACAAATTATTATTAGAGACTTCAACTGACTGACAAGTTTACTACTGACGTCAAACAACGAGCAATTTAAAAAGATCATTTTGCCAAAACAAAAAAAAAAAAATTAGAAAAAATAGAAAGAAAAAAAAAACGAAATCAAATTACTCAATAAAAGACAATCTAATGAATCTCTGTGTTTTAACACAAATGCAGACTTCATATAATTTATTATTGCTGTCATTTCAATCTAGAGTTTATTTGTTGTTCGTATTTTTTTTTTTTTTGTAGCTAAACTTAGCTTTAGTCATGGTTGATTAGCATAATTTTCTAATACAACCGATGGATGCCTAATAAATAATATTAATTCGTTAAAATGATTAAAGGTTTCAGCAAAAATGTGACGTAGCTATACATAATGGATGGAGTCGCCTAGCCTCTGGCTACAAACTAAAATTAATTTTTATTTTAAAAATAGTTTCTAATTTTTGTTTAAATTATAGCCAAAGACATACATAATTAGCAAAAGTTTTTAGATATTTTTAAACCTATAAAACGTTTATTTTTTAATAAAATAAAATGGCATTGCCAATCATATTCATAAGTCAAGCTTAATAACCTAATTTCCTTTTTAAAATTCAAACTGTTTTTTTTTTAACTGTCGTATGTATTTAAAAGCTATTATTGGCACGTTTTTCTTCTGATAAAATCTAAATTAAATTTTTTGTTTTAACAAAATTTATTACCTTTTGATTGTCTTTTTTATTGTTTTTATTTAAAAAGATAAAATCCAAATAAAGACAAAACATCTCATCAAAAGCAGATGTTCTTAGAAATTTGTTGAAATTTTTATTTTCTTTTGAAAACAAGTTTTAAAGAAATTTTTTTTTATCGAAAAACCAAAAAACAAAAAAATAAAATTTTCAAACAAATATTTACCTTTGATATGATGTTTTTGCATTAGAAAACTTTAAATAAATCATAATAAGTTAAGGAATTTTTATTTTGGCAAATTGTTGAGAAATCTCACAGAAAACATGTCAAAAAAATATTTCAAGTGAAGGCACATTAAGCAAATATTTATCAAAAAAACGCGTAAGCAATACGAACTAAAAAACTTTAAAAAATATTTTTAATTTTTGTTTAATTTACAAGAATCATAATAAAAATCTTTTGCTACTCACAGACAACTTGTCATAACAAAAATATTTCAAGTGATGGCATACTAAGCAAATAGTTATAAAAAAAAATCGCATGAGTAATGCGAAAAAAAAAAATTTTAAATGTTATTTTGCTATTCAAAAATAGCAAAATAAAAATATAAAAACTTTTTTGCTTCCGCATTTAATATACGCCGCTTAGAACGAAAGATTTCCACAACGACTTCCTTCAAATAGTCTTGTTGCTTAAACTCTGAGAGTAAAGAAAAGTTTTTTAAATCTGTCGTTCAAAGTGGACGTTAAACTAAAGGGTCAGCCACTCATGCATAAAACTAAAACACACACCATATGTAGAGTGAGAAACTACGATGTAATTCTTACTATAGAGTTGTAATTAGCATGCAAAGCATTGCCTGACCATTAAACTGATCATATTGAGTTTTTTAGACCTCTAGGGCGTTTAATAAGAGGCTTGTGCAGATATTGAAACAAATAACAATTTGAAGCTAAACATTACAGACCGAAATGGTTACATTTAACAGCCATGTGCTAACAGTTTTCGCAACGAACTTACCCGAACAACTAGTATTAAATAAAAAAAGGCGTAAATTTGTGTGATTAAATTTAATTCTTTTTCTTAATTTGTAATCACGCAGTCTTTCACTATTTTATCATATGCTTTTTTAATATTTTTTAATAAAAAAAAAAAAGATTTTTTTATCAGAAAAAAAGTCTAATTCAACTCAAATCTCAAGCAACAAATTAAGACAGACGACTATAACTGTCATATTACTGCCTCTTAAAATTTATTTATTTCAAACAGTATGTCAATATTTTAATTATTATTTTATAAAATTTTATAATGTTTAACAACAATCTTGTTTTTCCTTTATTTCTTTTTTTTGCGTTTGATTTTTTTGTAATTAAGATAATTTTATTTTTTTTATCGAAAAAAAAAGTAATTAAAAATTGTGCTACGAAAAAAGCCCACTATTAACATGGGGGAGTTAATTTTATTTTATCAGTTGCTTTCTTCCTTTAACATTTGGCTGTTGCTTTTGCAACATTGATAAGATAAATTTGAAGTTATAAACAAATAAAATCATATGATAAAATATTAATTAACAACAATTCTTTGTTTAATAATAGGCTAACAAATTAAAAAAGTAAAAGGCATATACCGCCGAAGGTAACAAAATATGTATAAACTTTTGGAAAATTGAACAAAACATATGCTAAATTGGTTTAAAAACAATGGCTTAATTAGTCTAATACAAAAAAAAATACATCCACTAATTAGTACGTTCATATACAAAGGTATGTGCTTAGAAAAGAAAATTAATTTCTTTTTTGAATTTTAATGGAGCATGATTAATTATTAAAAACAGGAAAAAAGAATTGTATTTATATTACTCATGTTTTTGACGTGATTTTGGGAGAGAACGGTATATTTAATTTCCCCTATTAGTATGAAATATTTGTTTATATATTTACTTATTTATTCATTCTATTTATTTATTTATTTCTCATTTTATTTATTCTAAAATATTTTTCTATTTTTTTATTCGTAGTATTTAATGAAATTCATTAAACACAGCATTTTGTTTCAGTGTAACAAAATGTAAACAATGCTCGTTTAAAGCTTTGTTTACAAACTATCGTTGTCACAATGCCGTTACAACATGCAGTGAATCATGCTTCAATTGCTTACAATTATAACGAAACCAATACAAACTTAAAGGCATAATGTAAACAAAGTAAAATACTCCTCACTTGTGTAGCAGAAATTACATATGCAAACGTATTGTAATCATCATCATGCTTTAATATGTAACAACAAAAACAAAACAATTGCAAACTAAAGGGCAATAAAGTAAACAATGTTTAGTTCAACTGGCTCACGTTCTCTTCCACTGTTTCTAGAATACATGAAATTATAAACAGAGAAACAGAGCACTTGATTTTCCATATTTACCGCAAACAATACTTATTTCAACATTCCAAAGGAAGACGTCTTTAATAGGGAGAGAGAGAGAGAGAGAGACAGAGAGCGTAAGAGCCAGCATAACAAAGTAAAAGGAAACCCACATATTTGTAGAGTTATTCATAAAGGACACTAATACTATTACAAAGTAATCAAAACAAGCAAACGAAGCCGAGTAATATGAATAAAGTAAACGAATTCCTACGTTACAAAACCAAATGCAGTTTGTTTACGATAAGAGTAAGACACCATTGGTAAGGATAAAGTTCGAACTTAAGTGTTGCAAAACATTAGGAAAAATTAAACAGAAAGAGAGCTGCTGAATGTATTAACGAGTAAAATATTGTGTTAGTTTGGAAAACAATAATACAAGGACACTAATACTGTTAAATTTGTAGCTACATGTACTACAAAAACAATTGAATTTAATTTTTATTTTAAGGAAAACACTTTTAATAAGAAGACAGAATAAGGACACAGAAGAAGAGAAACAAATGCATTAAAGAATAAAATAAAACGTTTATTAGGGGTAGAAAAAATGAAAGGGCACTAATACTTTTGCACAACAACTAAAACGATGTGAAAATGACTCCTACGCTACAAAAACAATGACAGTTTGTTTATGTATGTATCAAACTAGACATCTTTAATTAAGAGAGAAAGAGAATCTATAAGCGAAAGGAAGACATTTTTAATAAGGAAAGCGATTAGCTAGTAAAACAATTCAAAAAACAATAACAAAAACATTTAAGAACAATTGCCATCTTTGGTAAGAAGAAAGAATGTATGAAACAAGCAAAAGGAAGACATCTTTAATAGAGTGAAAGAATCTGGTAAAACAATTTAAAAATCATAACCAGATGTCGGCACCAAAGATCTTCGGCTTTTTACACATATAGGACACGGACATCAACAATGTTTGTTAAAAAGAACGTAAGCTTTTGAAGAAGAAGGTTCATGTTGCTTTTTTTTCAGGTTTCAATAATACACCCAAAAAAATATTACAGTAGGATTCATTATTTTCCAATGAGATTTACTAACAAATATAAGAAATAATCTCCATTTTTTTTGAAGAATATTTGTCAAGTTAAATACGCAGTTTGAAAAGATTTGGCGCTGTACCTGTTTTCTATATTTTCCACTACATATACATACATATTATTAGATTACACTTGAAAAATACTACTAACAATTTTCCTCTGGGTTATACACAAATCTCTTACAAATACACTCACATTTTAATTATGTTCTCTTTGTGCCGATGCCTGATCATAACAAAGGGATCATAAATCGGAATATACTTTTAGTAAGTGAAGAGAGAGCGATAGAAATAAAAGAGAATAATGAGACAATGAGAGAGAATTTATCAAAACAGATATGCTTATGCATTAGTAAGCAAAGTGAAAAAAAGAAAGGAATACAAGAATATTGAAAACAAATGCTCTGGCATTGTCTTGAAAATGTTAGAAATAAACACAATAAGGTAGCAACTGCAATTACAAAACAATTGCCGTTTGTAGACATTAAAAGGAAGCTGCCTCCCTTAAGGAAAGAGAGAAAGAGAGAAAAAGAGTGAGGAAATTTTCCCAGGCATTTCAAAAAGCCAGACAAAAAAATGCTTATGAAAGAACGGCTATTTGGTTTAAGAGTGTGAAATACAAGAACACTAATACAAATACAAACTAATCAAAAACAATTTCTATGTTCCGGCCTTACAAAAAAATATAAGAACTAAGCATAGCAAAGGAATTAAAAAAAAAACCACAACAAATTGGAAGAAAATAAAATGTAAACAATTAATGCATGTGTCCAAACAAATGAGCCATGTTTTCTTTTTGCACAACAACCATAGAGAAAGTGTAGAAACCAACGGTGTTTTAAATGTAAACAACCTTTTTAAATATGCATGTATATGTAAGTCAAATTAACAATCATTTTTCACAGAAGAAAATAGCTGTTTGTTATCATCATCTAATATGCATGTTAAACATCTATGATTAGAAAAAAGAAATAACTAGACAACCAACCATTTCAATAAAGTACTAAAATTTATTTTGTTTGGATGTGATATTTGAAAAGGCAATAGCAGTAATATTTTAATAAATTTATGATAATTATTTTTTATTTTTTTTTTAGATGATTATCATAAAAAAAAAACTTTTTAACATGTAAACAATATATCATAATACGTCTTTTAAAAAGAAGTCTTTTAATTTTATGTGTTTTTTTTTGTTTCTTTTCTCATTCTGTTGGAAAATAAAAAGAGTAAATAATTAAATATTATATTATATTATTATATTGTGTATATTTTTTCTTTTTTTTTCTTTTTTTTTTTTTGTGAAACTTTTAATAATTTCTTGATAACTTATGTTTGTTGCAAACAAATATTTGCTTTTTTATGGTATCTTATCTCATATTGTATTGTATTGTATTGTATAGTAAAGTATAGCATGTCTGTATGCATGTATGTATGTACAAAAAAAATTTTAGGTAATAACTTATTATCTAAAGAGTAATAATAATATTGTACTATAAAAAAAAAAAAACAAAAACAAATTAAAAAAAAAAACAAAAAAAAAGAAAAATGGAAAAAAAAAAAAATGCTTAAANAAAAAAATGCTTAAAAAACTATGAAAACTATAAACATAAGGAGGAGGAGGAGGAGGAGATTATTTTCATACAAATTGTTATTCAAATGATAATTTGTAAAGAAAACATATGCTAATATGCTTAAAACTATGACTAGGTTTATTTACTTTTTTTACTTTAAACATTATTATTCGGATTAACTACGTTTAAAAGATCCATTGGAATACCTACCTTTTTACAGCGTTTGCTGGTCAAATGTTGATTAGCTAACATATCGGTAATATCCTGGCAATCTTCAGGTTGTTCGGGTATGGTGAAATTATTAGAGGCATCTTCATCACCGCTCACAGAGCAGGTGGAACAATCAGAAGTTTTACGTTCCAAATTGAAACGTACACCATTAACTAAACACTCAGCGCCGTCCAGAGCCGATATAGTGGAGCCACAATAGTATAGGTTGCTGCATGAGGAGGAGGCACTTATGTCAGAGTTGTTGTCGAGCGCATCCTTTTCGGTGCCGGAGGTTTCCAATGAAGAACGCCGTCTGCGCAAACGTTGGGCGCGAAAATACTCGATTTCCTCTAGCGTAATGCCACAGGTAATATCATCCGAATAGTCTGATACCACTACAGATGGTGTGCGCACAAAGCGCACTCCCTGCATTTCATTGGTAGGCCAGTCACTGGCACATGACTGTGACGATTCACGTCTTGAACTGCGTCCTGAGCGTGGATCTTCAGGTATTTCTACTACTCTCTCTTCCAATAATACTTTTGAAGGTATTTGAGCCGGCTGTAAAGCATTTACAGCCAATGTTTGTGGAGCCATTTCCAGTGAAGGTGAATCGGGTAACAAAGTTGGCTCTGCCAAAGGCAACAAGGCTGGCCTTAAAGGTAAATCTGTTACGGTTAAAGTCATTCTACGTTTCTGCTGCTGTTGTTGCTGCTGCTGCTGCTGCTGTTCGGTTACATCCATGGGCTCATCAACATCTAAACCTAAAGCCGAGTCACTGCTAGCCGATCTAGCCACCTTATCTTTACGTTTGCTACCCGGTATTCTTTCAATAGCTGTATGGGTAGTGCGTATAGAATCATTATCATCATCCGATGAATAGGGACTTTGGCCTATTGTACAGCCCTCATCCGATAGAGGACTGTGTCTCTCTACCATAGCCTCTAGTTTATTAGATTTTGTTGTTTCACTTTTATTAGCCACCGGTAAAATCATATTGTTTCCGTTCTTATTCTTGTTACAATCAAATTTCAATGCCAATTCTTTTACTTTAGGAAACTGTGAGTTTTTTAAAGCTTTAACTGTATTATGTGTTACAGTATTTATTGTGTGTTGTTGTTGCTGTTGTTGTTGTTGTTTCTTTTGTAAATCCAATTTTCTTAAGGCCACTAATGACAAATCCTGTTTATTCGTTTGCTTTGTACAGTCTTTATGGGATGGTATTTTCAATTTAAGATTGTGTTGCTTTTTTAAAATTCTTTTATTCAAAGGCTGTTGTTGTATTGAACTTTTCAACGGTTTTTGTAAATTATCCTGCGTATAAGCTGTGTTTAAATCTTTGAAAAACTCTTGCTTTAGAAGAGCTTTACGTTCCGCTAATGTTTTAAATTTCAATTGATCGTCTTGTTGTTGATTGTTATAATCCTTTTGCGGTGTGTGCGGGTGTTGTTTAACATCAGAATTTAATTCCAGTAGTTCACATTGAGAATTTTCTTTTGTAGCGACGTTTAATGTGCTCACATCTAGAGTTCTTTGATAACTGTCGCTTAAATGTTGGCATGTTATGTTTTTATGTCTCATACACTTGATTGTGTTCTGTAATAACGTCGTTGTTGCGGCTTTTACCGTTCCTACACACTCATGCTCTCCCTTAACCTCAGCGATAATGCTCTTCTTCAGCTCTTTGGATATTCGTTGTTCATGTTGTTGTTGTTGTTGTTGTCGTTTATTTATTAAACCAACAGCAAGTGCTTCGTTAACTAATGAACATGACGATAAAGTACTCTCTCTTGTATTAACTTCGTTTAAACTCGTTACGTGGGCCTCTGGCGGCATATGAGTTTCGTTATCTGTCGTTGTAAATGTTTTCGTTTTTGTTATCGTTGTCGTTGTTGACGTGCATGTCGTTGTCGTTGTTGTTGTTGTTGTTGCTATTGCTGTTATTGCTTTATGAAAATCATTATTACCTCGAGCAGTGATATTAGTAGCAGCAGCAGCAGCATTTTTTCCACCTTCACCACAATTGCCACTTGCTGCTCTTTCAGCTCTTATCGTCGTCGTTGTCGTTGTCGTCGTTTTATCATCAATTTGTTTATTATTGCTATTGTGCTCTCCCCATGCAGCGGAGATCGTTGTTGTCGTGGATGATTTGCTTACGTTGTTTATCATTTTATCACCGGCGATTAGATTACATTTCATTTCATTTGACGCCTTTATTGAAGTGTTGCTATCGCTTTTGTTTTTATTGTTTAGAATTGGTTCCACCATTAAATTGCCGCTTCTATATTCGTTATTTCTATTAAATCGATTTGAGTTCTTCACGTTGACACTGTTGTCGTCGTCGTTTAAATTATGAATTAAAACTTTTTCTTGTTGTAGTTGTTGTTTAGCACTATTAAGGGTTTTCTTTAGTTTATTAAATTCTTTAATTAGTTCATCATCATCATTATCTTTGGGACTCATCATAATTTGGGAATTTCAAATATTTTTATCAAGAATTTCGTTGTTCACCTAAATAGTATTGGGTTAGGGAAAAATTTAATTACGATCAGCTAACAGAGAAGCAAAAGAAGATTATCAATTGCCAGGCAAATGCAATTTTAAATATCCCGTAGACTTATTGGTGTAGGGAGAAAATTATTTCGCGTTAGACAACACACAAATTCAAAAGAATTTATTTTTTAGGGCTATCGAACGGGCTTTTCTCATTGAAGGGTCGTCTAAGATACGGATTATATCAACATGAGGTGTGGCTGTATTCACTAAAGGACGGTTCTTAAGTAGAGGGGAATACGCTTCATACTACTGGAACCTCATAATTAAGTGAATGAATGAATGGTTATTGAAAGAGTCTATCTGGAAGTGCTAAAGACCTAAGTTTCAAGCAGAATGTTGTGAAGCAAATGAAAAGTTCAATCAGTTATGATACAAAAATTCTTTGGGAGGTGGATAGGTTTATCTCCGAGGATTATCCATTTCTTTAAGAAAACATAGGACACCTTAAAGAAAGGTAGAAGAGAGTATATAAGACTAATCCTCCTGCTGTTTATACATAAATAACTGGCGAAAAAAAGGTTATGCTTCTTTTGAGGATCTCTCTGACCTCGCAGATTTAAAATTGAAGCACACTTTTGGTTTTGAAAAAAGTACAGAGATGACACTCTTTGCAATTGATCTCGTGGTCTTTGTTTTTTTCAATGGATGGTAGTGGTTTTAAGCTAACCTATGCACTTCTATGTTCGAATTTCTATAACGAATTTGTACAATTTCTATTATAAAACAACTTTTACCCCTAACCAATATACATGTAACTGCATGACACTGACAAAGATTCAATTTTTTTTGTTTCCTTTGCTCTCACGCATACATGGACACACATAAAATTCGGTTTAATTGAATTTTGTGTGTGACAATATTTTTTTTTATTAGTCATTTAAACTGACGTATGACGTCAAAACAAGTTTCAGTTTTTTTTTTTTTCGTTTTTTGGTTAGCTTAATTTGTTGTTGTTATTGTATGTGATCCAGCACGATCATGTGTGATACAAAATTATTAAAAATATTGCATCAGAGATTGATAGACAACAAGAAGATCGAAAAGAAGAAGAAAGGGAAAAGAAAGAAAAATAAAGAAGAAGGCTTTACGTCTAATAAAACAAAATTCATGCACACATAGGCAAGGCAAAGCATTTACGTACGATCTCGGAGAGACATTGTAAAGCCAATAAGTTGTCATACGGTATGTTTGATTGCATGGTTAGTCAGTCAATCAATCAGTCATGCTAGTATGAATACAGAAGCTGGTATAAATAACTACGAAGAGGTAGGGAGGAAGGAAAAAAAAACGTTTTTCCAAGATCAATTTAATATTAATTCGGGCGGCATTTTTAGTTTCAAGTTGTTGTTGCTGTGTTGTTGTGTGGTGTTGTTGCGTTTTTGTGGTTTTAATACTCTCGTTCTCATATCACACACAACAAATCACTGGCACAGTATGACGTACAATATTTGATTCTTTGTTTGTGTTTTTATTTTCTTCTTTTTGTTGTTGTTATTGTTATTGTTGTTATTGTTGTTATTGTTGTTTTCTCATAATAATGATGATGATTTTATTTTTTACGTTTTTTTTTTTTTTTAGTAGGTAGTCATGGGTGTATTTTAAATTGCTTTTACGTAAATTTATCGTTTATTATTATTGCCTATACGTACGTATGTATGTACATATGTGTAGTAGTGGGTTTATTTGAAATTGTTTCACTGACATCTATACAAAGTGGACTTTTGAACTTAAAAAGAAAAAAAAATTTTTTTTACCCGTAATTTTGCGGTTCGAAAGAAGTCATTCATACATCATGCATAACGTTGATCCATGTGGGCTTAGTTCGTATACGTAGAGACATGAGCATGTATTTAGAATGACTGACAGAAAAATCCGTTTTTTTTTCTCGTCGTTTTTCTTTGACTTTCTTGCGTAAATTGCACTTGAGTTTTACGTAGTTTTGGATGTTTTAATACGAAATAAGGCAGAAGAAATTATCTGAAATGATAAGAAAAAAACGTAAGAAATAAATTTTTTGTAATCAAAATAACAATTAAAATAAATTTAATTACAGCTACTTAAATAAGATTAAGGTTTTAATTGAAAAGTTTAAAAAAAATCTACAACAAGAGCGTAAATAAATTAATGTGTGGCAATATTTCGTAAGCTATTGAATACGAAGAAACACCATTTCATAGTGACTAACTACTAGTCAAAAGGAAATGTGATAACATAATAAATCATTAGACCTGGCCATAAAATAAAAATAAAATTGAAAAATTCTTTGAAATATTTTATACAATCCGCTTATAAGGAAGTCTAAAGGTCAGAAAATACGTAAGAAGTTGAAATGACATTGTGAAATCGATAGAATTAAAACATTTCTAAGCTGTTCATTTCATCGCTTATAGAATGATGAAATTTTTGTGGAATGATATTCAAAATGTAAAGGAATTTATTCTTCCCTCAGTAGTCTTAAACTAACTGACATTTCTGTGAATGCAAAATCTTGAAAACCATCACATAGTAAATCAAAAGACTTCAAAACATTCAAGAATTAGTTCCCGCTCCCTTAAAGATGCTGGAAAAATTTCTTGAGCTTCATAATCATTTCTCTCATCTGCTTCTCAATATGCTGCCAATAGGGTTGGAACTGTTGACACAACACTTTATGCTCTCTGATCACATACATAATTGCCCATTATAACCCTTCAGTCAGGATTACGGCCTAGCTTCTCACACCACTTACGTTGTGTGTGTTAATTTTATACATGACTGACGGGACCTATAGCTTAAAGTCGACTCCGAACGACAGATTTTTTGAGAAACTTTTCATGGCAATGGAAGTCGCCGAAGAAATCTGCTTTTTCATATTTCGTTTTTGATGTCTGACCGGAGATATTCTCTGATCAGAGGTGGAATAATCACTTCAAGTTCAAGATTATTCCCTGACCGTCTTTCTTTATATTAAAAGTTATTTCAACAATATTTGTCCCTCTACAGCAATTGTCTATGCTCTGAAGAAACTCAATATTGCGGAAAGTCCAGTTGGTATTTTTGAACTTCTTGCTAAGTCTTGTTTCATTACACAGTGACAGAAGATAGTAAATAGAGGAACCTACACGTCTTTAGAACATTAAGAGCCACATGTTTCTTACATGGCCTCATTCCATGTGCAAGGACAGCGTCACAACATTTTATGCTCTCCGATCAGAGGTGGAATAATCACTTCAAGTTCAAGATTATTCCCTGACCGTCTTTCTTTATATTAAAAGTTATTTCAACAATATTTGTCCCTCTACAGCAATTGCCTTTGCTCTGAAGAATCTCAATATTGAGGTAAGTCCAGTTGGTATTATTGAACTTCTTCCCAAATCTTCCATTACACAGTGACAGAAGATAGTAAATAGAGGAACCTACACGTCTTTAGAACCTTAAGAGTCACATGTTTCTTACGTGGCTTGATTAAACGTGCAAGGACAACAACAGAACTCAACTTTTCCCCTGCAGTTGATGCAGTTTAGTCAGGGTTACCACCTAGCTTCTCACACCAACCATGTTGAGTGTGTTAATTTTATCCACGAGTGCTGATACCTCAAGTTTAAAGCCGACTCCAAACGATTTTATTCCCCGAGTTTTGACTAGCAGATTGAGTTGTCTGACCTTTGGGTTTAAACTACCACCTACTAGTCTAGCGATGTAATCCAAACTTCAAGCATTATACCCTTCCCCCCCCTGTCAGAGCTTCTAAAAGGGTAGTGAGAGTTGCCAATAACTACCGCTCTCTGCTGTAACTGGCTTACTTACTGTTAATCTTATAAAAATTTTAATTCAAAGTATTGATTTCACCCACAGGTAACGGACCTTATACCCTAACTATAGAGAGGCGCCCACAACAAGTAATAAATTAAAGTGCCCCCCTAACAATTTTCTTTCATAATAATCATGTGGATGAAATCATTTATATTTCCAATATCCAATAAAACCCGACCTTTCCCTTTTGGGAAATAGAAGTTTTCCTTATTAAAAAAATGGGATTTATTTGTGGGTTATGCCAAGCAACCAATTGCCTCAAAACCTGTATGTAGTTATTAATAAAAAAAAAATAAAACAATTTGCCATGAAACAATCGAATTGGATTGGTATTCCTTGTTTATCTCTTATTGACCTTAATATCGATGGATAACACACCAGTATATACGGATAATGTTATCACATGCCATAACTTATCAGCAGGTTCAACAAGCTTTTAACAAACAAACAACTGTTGTTCTGTGCGTTGTACATACTCGTACATATGTAGCTTCGACGGACATGATGATAATAAAACAACAAAAAAAAGCCCTTTAAACATGAGTGCAATGGAATTAGTATATCAGGTTCATTCAATAAATATTACTGGGCTGACGTCATTACATTCGGTAAAGTTGGCAGTTAGTTAGCCAGTCAGTCAGTCATCCAGTTAGCCCGTAAAATAATAAATAAATAAACCAACAACAACGATACCCAAAGTAAATTGAATCGTCTACAATGAACTCATATTACATTATGGTGAAAATACAAATCGATCTATACGATACGATACGATACGATACCTTGTGTCTATTTATCGATTTCAACGCGTTTCGAAATGTCTTTTGCTTGCCTTTGAGAGTGCAAGTGTGCGGTTAGCAACTGACATTGAAAGGAAAGTTATCACAGAACCTGTCAAATCTGGTTAAAACTAACCAAGAAAGAAATATTCACAGGGATGAAGTGTTCAAACGATTGCAATCTTTATCAGTGAAATGCACGTCAAGAAACTGAATAAACTTTTGGTGAATAAAGAAATGGACCTTGTGGGTTTAACAGCCACGGTCTCAACGATTCCAAAACAGGTTTCCTTAATGTCAGGCGTTACTTGGGACCGGAGTTATAGGTGACAAAGAAAAAAAATATATTCCCTACTTAAAGCGTGCAAACTCGGAAAAAAGTGGACCCAGTGGTGAAATGGACCTAATGGACTGCATAGCCATGACCTCAATGATTCCAAAACAGGTTTAGTTACTGTCGGGCGTTACTTAGGACCGGAGTTATAGGCGACAAAGCAAGAAATATATATTCCCTATTTAAAGAGCGCAAACTCGGAAAAAATGGACCCAGTGGGGAACCTAGTGGACTGCATAGCACGATCTCAAGGATTCCGAGATGGGTTTTCTTACTATCGGGCGTTACTTGGAACCGGAGATATAGGCGGAGATAATACGATAAAAAATGAAGTTCTGGGTTTTTAAGTTCAAAAGTAAAAATTTTAATAATTCTCATTGAGTTCATATGCATTTATTCAATATATATAGGACTAAATGTCGTATTTTTCGCAAGTTAAATTTTTTTGTAGATGACTTGCATTTTTTTGGATGAAGGTTGGGATTATTTTGGTTAATGACTTGCATCTTTTGGATGATGATTTGCATCTTTTGGTCGATGACTTGCATTTTTTGGATGATGACTTGCATCTTTTGGTTGATGACTTGTATTTTTGTGGGTGATGATTTGGATTATTTTGATTGATGACTTGCATCTTTTGGATGATGATTTGCATCTTTTGGTCGATGACTTGCATTTTTTGGATGATGACTTGCATCTTTTGGTTGATGACTTGCATTTTTGTGGGTGATGATTTGGATTATTTTGATTGATGATTTGCATCTTTTGGTCGATGACTTGCATTTTTTGGATGATGACTTGCATCTTTTGGTCGATGACTTGCATTTTTGTGGGTGATGATTTGGATTATTTTGAATGATGACTTGCATCTTTTGGATGATGATTTGCATCTTTTGGTCGATGACTTGCATTTTTTGGATGATGACTTGCATCTTTTTAACTTATGACTTGCATTTTGTGGACCATGACTTCCATTTCTGAGATATCTATGCTATAAAGCTCTTTGTCAAATCAGCACAAAAAGTGTTTTATATAAATCAAATAAAAATGGACTTAGTGGGGAAATGGCCGAAGTGGACTGTAAAACCATGGCCTCGAAGATTCCAAAACAGGTTTCCTTACTGTCGCGCGTTACTTAAGACAGCAGATATAGGCGACGAAGTTAAAAAAGAAAAAGTCCTCTATTTAAATCGTGCATAGTCGGAAAAAAGTGGATCTAGTGGAAAATGGACCCAGTCGCCTAGATAGCCAAAGCCTTAAGGTTTCCAAAACAGGTTTTCTTACTGTGGGGTGTTACTCAAGGCCACAGGAGTAGGCGATAAAGCAAAAAAACAAAATATTCGCTATTTAAATCGCGCAAAATAGGAAAAAGTGGACCAAGTGGAGAAATGGACCAAGTGGACTGCGTAGCCATGACCTCAAAGATTCCAAAACAGGTTTTCTTACTGTCGGGCGTTACTTAAGACAACAGATATAGGCGACGAAGAAAAGAAAAAAATTAAAATCTTCTATTCAAATCGTGCTTAATCGGAAACAGTGTGCGGAAATGGACCTAGTGGACTGCATAGCCACGATCTCAAGGATTCCGAGATGGGTTTTACTATCGGGCGTTACTTGGAACCGGAGATATAGGCGGAGATAATACGATAAAAAATGAAGTTTGGGTTTAAGTTCAAAAGTAAAAATTTTAATAATTCTCATTGAGGTCATATGCATTTATTCAATATATATTATAGGAAAATGGACCTAGTGGACTGCAAAGGCATGACCTCAATGATTCCAAAACAAATTTCCTTAGTGTCGGGCATTACTTGGGACCGGAGTTATAGGCAACAAAGCAAAAAATATATATATTCGTTATTTGAAAAGTGCTAACTCGGAAAAAATGGACCTAATGGGGAAACGGACCAAGTGGACTGCATAGCCTTGCCCTCAAGGATTCCAGAACAGGTTTCCTTACTGCCGAGCGTTACTTGGGACCGGAATTATAGGCGATAAAGCAAGAAATATATATTTCCTATTTAAAGAGCGCAAACTCGGGAAAAAATGGCCCAGTGAGGAGATGGACCTAGTGACTGCATAGCCACGATCTCAAGGATTCCGAGATGGGTTTTCTTACTATCGGGCGTTACTTGGAACCGGAGATATAGACGGAGATAATACGATAAAAAATGAAGTTGTGGGTTTTTAAGTTCAAAAGTAAAAATTTTAATAATTCTCATTGAGTTCATATGCATTTATTCAATATAAATATACAACTAAATTTCGTATTTTTCCTAAGTTCTATTTTTAGTAGATGCCTTACATTTTTTTTGGATGATGACTTAAATTATTTTGGTTGATGACTTGCATATTTTGGATGATGATTTGCATCTTTTGGTCGATGACTTGCATTTTTTGGATGATGACTTGCATATTTTGCTCGATGACTTGCATTTTATTTGATGATGAGCTGGAATTATATTGGTTGATGACTTGGATCTTTTGGGAGCAATGACTTGCATATTTTTGAATGATGACTAGCTTTTTTTTCGTGTCGATGACTTGTGGAAAATGTCATATCTGGTTAAAACTTAAAAAAGAGTGAGATATTGACGGGGGGGTGAAGTGTTCAAGAGATTGCAAGCTTTATCAGTGATATGTGTGTCAAGAAATTGAATGAATACTTGAAAGCTTTTGGGGAATCCGGAATTAACATACAAAACATGAGTGGTGAAATCCTGACTAAAGGGTTACAATGATCAAATAAGTAAGTAAAGGTGAGACTAGATAGATTTGCATGACAATAATAAAATTGTTAAAATCGGATAAATTGTGGATTAAACTACGGGTCACATTACGGAGTTTTGGGCAACAACGTATTCCTTAAAGAAAAGAAAGTGTTTATGCGACTCCAAATAAAAAAACGCTGCTTGATTTCAATTATATTGCAGATGCGACCTTGAATAGTGATCTCATCAGTTACGCCATTAGTACCAACCTGCTCCCGATTGGAGGTAGATTAAGAACATCGAAAGCCAGATTACAAAACAGCACCTTTCAGAAGTAAGTGAGACTTAATGACTAACGGCGGGATTCCAAATATCGGGCTACTGCAGACGAAGATAAAAGACAATGAGAGGTTAAGAATATGTGCCGCTTTCTGACAAGAATAAGGCACTTACAAATGAGGTGAAACTCTTACGCTCTATCCTCTCCTGAATAAGTTATTCGAAGGAATACCAAGTCTATTAGCAGATCCCTTTCAATAGGGCAATGGCGCGGGAGAAGTAAAAGCATTCCTGACGATAAGAATCTCTACCTCTTTCTGACAAGAATAAGGCACTTACAAATGAGGTGAAACTCTTCCACTTTCTCCTTTTCAGACCCATAGCTCCTGAATAAGTCATTCGCAGGAATAGCAAGTCTATCAAAAGGCCTTTCAGTAGGGCAAGGGCCCGGCGATAAGAAGATAAGAATCTCTACCTTTTTCTGACAAGAACAAGGCACTTATAAAGGATGTGAAAGACAGCCTCTTGGACAAGGGCCCGGGAAAAATAAAAGCATTCCTGAGGATAAGGATCTCTATCTACTTCTGACAAGAATAAGGCACTTATAAATGAGGTAAAAGACAGCCTCTTCTTCCTCNNNNGACCTATAGCTCCTAAAGAAATTATTCGGAGGAATACCAAGTCTATTAGCATTTGTTCCAATAGGACAATAGCCCGCCAAAGTTACAAGCATTCCAGTCTTTATTTGCGTTGTTGCAGTAGATGCTGTAGTTTAAATGCAGTTCTCGTACAGAGGTTACTGGTCTGTTTAAGGGTTAAGTGGCTGTTTAAGTAGAAATTTATCTTCTTTTTTACGAAACTCACATGTTTGTTCAAAACACTGATGATAACTTTCCATGCGTTATCATCGGATAAACAGAAAAGAAAAAATGTTCCCTTTAATGATAAAAAAAATTGTTTACAAGCTGTGCTAAATAGCTGGCCACATTCCAGACCAAAGCAATTGCAAATATGAACATAAATTTCGAACATAATCTTCGAAAGCGTGCAGAGTAGGTGAAAGAGTAGATGATGGTCTTACTTAGTTTTTAAAGATAAATTTTTAAATTACAAGATAAATTATGACATTCTCAGTGAATTTCAAGAGATTTCTGATAGAAGGAGAAACTGGTTGGAATTGAAAACGTAAAAATATCTTAACAAGATAAGACATGCTATGCTGACACTGTTGCTGTTACTGTTGTTATTGTAAATGGAACATAGATGAATAAATAAATGAAAAATAATAATAAAAAAAATAGTAAATTTAATTCAATTAAATGAAATAGAAAAAAAAAAAGATAATTTATTATCAACCTGCTATACTAATGACTGACAGACAACATACAAACATAAGTAAACTGGTTTAGTTTTCTTAGCGATTTGACAGTCAATATGATTTTGCAATTAGCAAATGATCGGTTTTTTTTATAAATTTTTATGAGGCTGCCTAACAAATTAAGCAGGTGTTGAAAACAGATTAAAAACGATTTTTATTTTCAAATTCATGAGGGTTAAATAAGTGATTTGAACTTCCAATTATCAAATACATGGTTAGCTGGGCAATAAAACCCACATTTTATGTGAAAACAAACAAACGATTACGGCCGTTTATTGTTCGGTTTTATGGTGTAGATTTCATTCCACAGTAGTTGTTGTGCCCATTAAATGTGTTATCCAGCCGTAAAAGTATAAGTATTAGAGAAATTAACACTTTAGATAGGTAGATAGGTAGTTTGAAGTGGAAAGACGCATGGACAGTAGTGGATACAGTTAGCTTTTAGGACTTAATAAGCTCAATGTGAGTTTGGTTAAATTGGGTTCCTTATAAAACATGCCGATGTTAGGTCACCGACCTAAATTTGGGTCAAAACTCAAGCAGACTCCTGCAAAATATTGATATGGAGGTGAGACGGAAGTGGTGATGATAGATTATCTCTTTTGTAGGTCTAGGTTTAGGTTAGAGGGCGTGTACTTGGTTAAAACTAAACAAGAGAGAAATATTGACAGGGATGAAGTGTTCAAAAGATTGCAATCTTTATCAGTGAAATGCATGTCAAAAAATTGAACTTTTGGGGTATGAAGAAGTGGACCCTGTGGGTTGGACAGCCATGATGTCAAGGATTCTGAGGTAGGTTTGCTTACTGTTGGGCGTTACCTGGGACCGGAGTTATAGGTGACAAATCAAAAACAAAATATATTCCCTATTTAAAGCGTGCAAACTCGAAAAAAATGGAAGCAGTGGGGAAATGGACCTAGTGGATTGCATAGCCATGACCTCAATGATTCCAAAATAGGTTTCCTTAATGCCGGGCGTTACTTGGGACCGGAGTTATAGGTGACAAAGTACAAAAAATAAATATTTCCTTTTAAGCGTGCAAACTCGGAAAACAATGGACCCAGTAGGGAAATGGACCTAGTGGACTGCATAGCCATGACCTCAATGATTCCAAAACAGGTTTCCTTACTGTCTGGCGTTACTTAGGACAGGAGTTATAGGCAACAAAGCAAACTCGGGAAAAATTGACCCAGTGGTGAATGGACCTAGTGGACTGCATAGCATGGACCTCAATGATTCCAAAACAGGTTTCCTTACAATCGAACGTTACTTGGGACCGGAATTATAGCCGACAAAGCAAAAACAAAATATATTTCCTATTTAAAGCGTGCAAACTCGGAAAAGAAATGGACCCAGTGGGGAACTATACTTGCCATTGAGACAAGTACAATATTCGAAGGTCAAATTGACCCATTGTAATACATCCTAAAGGAGAAGTGATAATAAGAGAAGTAGGGAGAAGGGGAAGTAGGAAAGGGAGAATGTGGAGGCAGAGGAATAACACAGACTACAAACACGCAAGAGAGTGTGACTGCAGCTTTGAAGCCCGAGTACTGCTCAACCAGCTCAAAGTAATAATGAATCTATAGAGAGCTTTAATGTCGGCGCTCGACAAAGTCCTCAAACATTGTACTCAACCTCAACCTACTAAGGGTTAACTGTTACAGATCGATAGTTCCTCCTCATCGCAATATATCCTTCAATAGTCCGGATGGGATCTGTTCCAGAACCTTGTTAGAGATTTAATCGCTGTAATAAACGCAATAACTAACCTATCTCTTTTGTAGCTGTCCCGTTTTATGTAGGGGAGGACAGGTATGTATCTGGAACAGATATCTCAGTCAATTCTCTTAAGAATATATATTGAGCTGAGGATAAGGATAAGTTGGATAAAATCAATTGCTCTGTGAATGTTCAACTCTCTTTAGGAGCAGATTAAAATCACCTGGTCGAAGTCGCCCTAGTCTTAAAGGTAGTGCATTGACATATTAGAGATGGGACCCAGATTCAAAAATATTTCTTCGGCATCTTCCTCTCAGCAGATTTCTGGCAAAAAGAAAAAAAAATGCCATGGAAAGTTCCTCGAAAAAACTTTGTCGTTGGGAATCGGCTTTAAGCTGTAGGTCCCACCACTCACATATATATAATTAACGCACACAACATCCGTGGTGTGAGAAGCTAGGTTGTAATTCTGACTAAAGGGTTGTAATGACTAATTATGTATGTATGTATGTATGTATGTATGTATGTATGTATGTATGTATGTATGTATGTAATGTTATGTATGTATGTTTGTATGTATGTTGTATTGCATGTATGTATGTATGTATGTATGTATGTATGTATGTATGTATGTATGTATGTATGTATGTATATAGAGCTGAAGATTAGGTAGAATAAAATCAATTGCTCTGTGAATGTTCAACTCTTTTTAGGGGAAGATTGATCGTCCTGGTACCGGATAAGTTGGATGCCAAGGGGCCTTTTCTCTGTGACAGTTCGACCCTCATCAGGAGAGTTTCTTTGAGGAGTTTAAACTATCCGTCGATAATCGATATTTAGGCTCTTTTGAGGGTACGCTGGCTGAAGGGTATGCATTCATTTTCGCATAGTTTCTGCACTTTTTTTTTACTCTCTTCAATACATTTCTTACAATTGACATCTTTCCTCTTTCTAGAACAAACACAATGGGTCTACAAACAGCCCGGGTGTTTTTTTGCATTATATTTCGACTGGAATTATTAAATATTGATTGATATATCGATAGCGAAATATAACAGTGCCAGTTCGGTTAATTTTAAATCCGCCCTCGTAAATCTATATTTAATTTAAACAAAAATTTCGAAAATTATTCTTATAAATACACAATTTGAACAAATATTTATGAATTAAACAATAAATTGTTTATTTATTCTAATTGTTTAAAACGAATCTAAAACAATCTAAGAATAAATATTTTTTAATAAAAAAAATTAAAATTTTTTCTCAAACAAATTCTCTTCAACAAAAATAAAAAAAAAACGACAGGAGAACACAGCTTATCAGTTCAGTTCAGCACAGTTTGTTTTATTGTGTGCAATTTAAAGGCCATAAAAGCCCATAATAATTAAGACAAAAAAAAGCGAAAAAAAAATTCTTTAATTAAATACGACAATTTAAAAGAAGAATAAATAACGATACACCAACAACAACAACAAGAATTACTTATACAAACTACAAATATTTACGTGTGTGCGATAAAATAAACAACATTTCATGAAGCTCAAGCCATTGTGCGTGCATGCATGCTTGACAGAACTGAATGGAGTGAAGTGAAGTGAAGTGGAGTGAAGTTGAGAGTATTGACAGCCGTTAAATATTTATTTTGACAGAATATTGAAAAGGAAACAAAAACACAAAAAAGAAACAAAAACAATGACTAAGAAAATAATGGGTCAGCAACAATTAATTCTTGTTTTTTTCTTTTTTTTTTTTGCTGACTCAAGGCTAGTGACGGTTTTTTTTTTTTAACAATTTTTTTAAAAATAAATATTACAAAGCGCTGTAAAAATTTAACAAGATAATCTGTGTGTGTGTGTTTTTGTAATTTACCACTCAAATTTAAAACAAAAAAAATAATGTTTCAAGCAAATACAGGGTGTTTATATATTACACATCAGATTACAATACAACAAACAATGCCTTTCATTACACAATATTTAGTTCGTTCAAGAACCATATGCAATAACAATGCCATTAAGCTGTATAGATGGCTTGTTTGCTCGACAGGAGACCAACCAAAAGTCTCTAGCCCTCAAGTTAGTTTGTTGTACGCTAAGCATCGTATTTTCTATAAGAAATCCGTTTTAGAAATTTTCTTCACTTCTCCTCTAAAACGACGTATATCTGGTATGGAACCAACCCAAAAACATTGCAATCTAAACCTTACGAATACATTTTACACACAATGACATAAAAAGTATTTCATTGTTTGGATGTTTTCACCACATGCTCTGCATTCATCACACATAAGGCGGAGAGCCTCTTGGGTAGGCTCTTTAGTGTACTCACTGTGTCACAGTTCTACAATGCAAAACTTTTTTCTTTCCACTAGGCTTGGTCTTCAATGCAGATAACAAAAATTGTTTCTATAGGAAATTTTTCGATAACAAAAATTTTTTCTATAGAAATTTTCCGATACAAGAATTGTTTCTATAGAAAACTTTTCGATAACAAAATTGCTCCTATTGAAATTTTCGATAACAAAAATTGTTTCTATAAAAATTTTCCGATAACAAAAATTGTTTCTATAGAAAATTTTTCGATAAAAAAAAATTGTTTCTATAGTAAATTTTTGATAACAGACATTGCTTCTATAGAAAATTTCAATAACAAACATTGTTACTTTAAAAAAAAATTCGATAACAAACATTGCTTTAAGGAAAATGTTTCGATAACAAAAATTGCTTCTATAGAAAATTTTTCGATAACAAAAATTGTTTCTATAGAACATTTTTCGATAACAAAAATTGTTTCTATAGAAATATTTTTCGATAACAAAATTGTTTTCTATGGAAAACTTTTCGATAACAAAAATTGTTTCTATGGAAAATTTTTCGATAACAAACATTATTCTATAGAAAATTTTTCCATAACAAAATTGTTTCTATGGAAAATTTTTCAATAACAAAAATTTTTTTATGGAAAACTTTCGATAACAAAAATTGTTTCTATGGAAAATTTTCGATAACAAAATTGTTTCTATGGAAAATTTTCGATAACAAAAAATTGTTTCTATAGAAAACTTTCCGATAACAAAAATTGTTTCTATAGAAAATTTTTCGATAACAAAAATTTTTCCTATAGAAAATTTTCGATAACAAAAATTTTTTCTATAGAAATTTTTCGATAACACAAAATTGTTTCTATAGAAAACTTTTCGATAAAAAAAATTGTTTCTATAGAAAATTTTTCGATAACAAAATTCTTCTATAGAAAATTTTCGATAACAAAATTGTTTCTATAGAAAATTTTCCAAAAATAACAAAAATTTGTTGTAATATGAAAATATTTCAATAACAAACATTGTTAGTTTAAAAAAATTTCGATAACAAACATTGCTTTTAAAGAAAATTTTTCGATAAGAAAAATTGTTTCCATGGGAAATTTTTCAATAACAAAAATTGCCTATAGAAAAGATTTCGATAACAAAAATTGCCTGCAAAAAATTTTTCGATAACAAACATTTCTATAGATTTTTTTTCGATAACGAAAATTGTTTCTTTAAAAAATTTTAGATTTTCCATAGAAAATTTTTCGATAAGAAATTTTTTTCGATTACAGAAATTATTCAATAAAAAAATTTCTATAAAAAATTTATCATATTGATATTGATTGCCATTAGCCTTAAACTTAGTCTCCTAAAGCCATAAATAAATGCAAACAATTACGTTAGCATTGTGGCCACAACTGCGCTGTGACTTTTATAGAACAGTTGAGACACGTGAGATACAGTACCAAGACCATAAAACTATTCTTTCTTCAAAGATCCTCAACTTATTTGTAATTCTATTACACAAAACCTTTTTGATTAATTTTCTGATTCGGTTTGTAAGTTTATCTTATGAAAATCACAATTTTTTTTTTATGTTTAATTAGGCATAAAATTTAAATAAATTAATTAAATAGCGAAACCAAAATAATAATTAAAAAAAAAAAATAAATAAAATATGAAAACTATTGTAATAAATCATGTTTAATCTTGAATCTCGTGTTTAGAATGCTCTCAGCATTACAATAATGAGCGGAACGAATGTAAAAAAAAAAACTACGAAAAAAACTATAAAAAACTATAAAAAATTAATAATATTTTGTGACGTCAATGAAATAATTAATGGAGAAAAATCAAGCGTAATAAATTATTTTAATACAATATACATTTACAAGCACATAAACTTACAAACATATTGTATTAATAATTACAACAGCAACAACAATAACAGAGTAACGTATTTAAATAAGCTTATTTTTTTTTTTTTTTGTAAAAAATCGTATTACAACTAGGGGCCATAAACTATTTCAAAATATGAACTACTAAAGAAAAAAAAAATAAATTTTTCTTTTAATTTCATTTGAATTAAAATGAATAATACAAAATTATAAACAATTTAAGATAATTTTTAATCAAATTTAAAAACGTTTCAGGATTTGTTGCAACAGACGATTTAACGTAGTCTTAAAAAAAATTTTACCAGCATCAAACAGCATGATCTTGGTGGTCAATTGTTGTAATTATTCTTTCTGGTAAATTCTCAAAAAAAAAAAAAAAAAAAAAAAAAAAAAAAAAAAAATTAAAGCTCGCATCACAGTTCAGATCATAATCTTTAGCTGCAGCCAAAAAAAAAAATCGATTGAATTGATGACAACGGGTTTTTAAAATCGTTTTTGGAAAATTATTGCCAAATCTCAGCTGACCGCTGAAGAAAATTTTATTCTAAAAATCAGCACTGAAAGCCTGCTGCTGTAGCACCCTATTATTTTGATTATAACGTCGGTCGCACCAAATCAAAATACTCTGCCATGAGTTTTAAGAATAGCCTGTGATCAATTAATTTCGATTATCCGCCACACATTCAACAACTACATTGTGTTGATGTATAGACCGCATCTTTATTCAACCAATGTCCGCTTTTCTAAAACAGTTTGATTTAATTAGTTCTGTATTGTAGAAAATGAGACATGCTGTGGACATTCCATTATATATCCGTGGTATCAAGGATTCCAAATAAAAATTTCCTTACGGTCGGACGTTATCTAAGACCGAAGTGGAAAATGGACTCAGTCGCCTAGATAGCCAAAGTCTTAACGTTTCCAGCCGCAGAAGTAGGCGATAAAGCAAAAAACAAAATATTCTCTATTTAAATAACGCAAAATCGGAAAAAGTGGACCAAGTGAGAAAATGGACAATGGGGTCTGCATAGCCATGACCTCAAACATTCCAAAACGTGTTTCCTAAGACAGTTAAGACAGCAGATATAGGCGACGAAGTTAAAAAAAAATTAAAATTCTGTACTTAAATCGTGCATAGTCGAAAAAAATGGATTTAGTGGGAAAGGGACCCAGGTTTCCACAACAGGTTTCCTTACTGTCGGGCGTTACTTGGGACCGGAGTTATAGGCAACAAAGCAAAAAAATATATATATTCCCTATTTGAAGCGTGCAAACTCGGAAAAATGGACCTAATGGGGAAACGGACCAAGTGGACTGCATAGCCTTGATCTCAAGGATTCCAGAACAGGTTTCATTACTGCCGAGCGTTACTTGGGACCGGAGTTATAGGCAACAAAGCAAGAAATATATATTCCCTATTTAAAGAGCGCAAACTCGGAAAAAATGGACCCAGTGAGGAAATGGACCTAGTGGACTGCATAGCCACGATCTCAAGGATTCCGAGATGGGTTTCCTTACTGTCGGGCGTTACTTGGGACCGGAGATATAGACAGAGATAATACGATAAAAAATGAAATCGTGGGCTTTTAAGTTCAAAAGTAAAAATTTTAATAATTCTCATTGAGTTCATATGCATTTATTCAATATATATAGGACTAAATGCCGTATTTTTCCTAAGTTCCATTTTTAGTAGATGCCTTAAATTTTTTTTGGATGATGACTTATATTATTTTGGGTGATGAATTGCATATTTTGGATGATGACTTGCATCTGTTGGTCAATGACATGCATTTTTTGGATGATGACTTGCATTTTTTAAATGGTGACTTGTATTTTGTGGACTTGTATGATGTGGATTTCTGAGATATCTAGACTACGAAGCTTTTTGTCAAATCAGCAAAAAAAAAAGTGTTTTATATAAATCAGATAAAAATGGACTTAGTGGGGAAATGGCCGAAGTGGACTGTAAAACCATGGCCTCGAAGATTCCAAAACAGGTTTCCTTACTGTCGCGCGTTACTTAAGGCAGCAGATATAGGCGACGAAGTAAAAAAAAATAAAAAGTCCAATATTTAAATCGTGCATAATCGGTAAAAAGTGGATCTACTGGAAAATGGACCCAATCGCCTAGATAGCCAAAGTCTTAAGGTTTCCTTACTGTAGGGCGTTATTTAAGGTCGCAGAAATAGGCGATAAAGCAAAAAAACAAAATATTCTTTATTTAATCGCGTAAAATCGAAAAAAGGGGACCAAGTGGACTGCATAGTAATGGCCTCAAAGATTCCAAAACAGGTTTCCTTACTGTCGGGAGTTACTTAAGACAGCAGATATAGGAACGAAGAAAAGAAAAAAATTAAAATCCTCTATTTAAATCGTGCATTATCGGAAATAAATGGATTTAGTGGGAAATGGACCCAGTCGCCGGGATAGCCATAGTCTTAAGGTTTCCACAACAGTTTTCCTTACTGTGGGCTGTTTCTTAAGGCCACAAGAGTAGGCGATAAAGCAAAAAAACAAAATATTCGCTATTTAAATCGCGCAAAATCGGAAAAAGTGGACCAAGTGGAGAAATGGACCAAGTGGACTGCGTAGCCATAACCTCAAAGATTCCAAAACAGGTTTCCTTACTGTCGGGCGTTACTTAAGACAGCAGATATAGGCGACGAAGAAAAGAAAAAAATTAAAATCCTCTATTTAAATCGTGCTTAATCGGAAATAAAATAAATGGATCAGTGGGAAATGGACCCAGGCACCGGGATAGCCAATAGCCTTAAGGTTTCCAAAACACAAGTTTCCTTACTGTCGGGCGTTACTTGGGACCGGAGTTATAGGCGACAAAGCAATATATTCCCTATTTAAAGCGTGCAAACTCCGAAAAAGATGGATCCAGTGATAAAATGGACCTAGTGGACTGCAAAGCCATGACCTCAATGATTTCAAAACAAGTTTCCTTAGTGTCGGGCATTACTTGGGACCGGAGTTATAGGCAACAAAGCAAAAAATATATATTCCCTCTTTAAAGAGCGCAAACTTGGAAAAAGTGGACCCAGTGGTAAAATGGACCCAGTGGACTGCATAGCCACGATCTCAAGGATTCCGAGATGGGTTTCCTTACTGTCGGGCGTTACTTGGAACCGGAGATATAGACGGAGATAATACGATAAAAAATGAAGTTCTGGGCTTTTAAGTTCAAAAGTAAAAATTTTAATAATTCTCATTGAGTTCATATGCATTTATTCAATATATATAGGACTAAATGTCGTATTTTTCGCAAGTTGAATTTTTTTGTAGATGACTTGCATTTTTTTGGGTGATGATTTGGATTATTTTGATTGATGACTTGCATCTTTTGGATGATGATTTGCATCTTTTGGTCGATGACTTGCATTTTTTGGATGATGACTTGCATTTTTTAAATGATGACTTGCATTTTTTGGATGACTTGCATTTTTGTCGATGACCTGCAGTTTTCGTCTATGACTTTTGGTATTCGTCGATGAGAAAGATATTAGCCTGTATTAGTAGACCTCCGGTTGCAAGTAAAGCCCGATAGTAAGGAAACCTGTTTTGGAATCCTTGATACCATGGCTATCCAGTTTACTAGGTCCGAGACTAGGTGTATTTGTAGTACAAGTCCATTTTTTTAAGATGTTAATTAACCACCAAATCATGTGGAATTAGGTTTTATTAGGGTCACCTTAAGCTGCAATTTATATACAGGGAATCGATCATCCTCCCGAGACATTGTTAAAAGAAATAATTTTTTTTTAATTAAATTAAATTAAATTTTTTCTTAAATTTTCAAAAGAATTACCGAATTACGAGGGTACCTGTTACAGTCAGGAACGTGAGGGGTCTAATATCGTACCCAGAAAACGCCGCTCAAATCATCATATTACCGCAACTTCTTTTAGTACGTTCTTTGACGTAAAGTTAGATTCGAAACTAAAGAGATCATTTCAGAAATTGAAACAAGCATAGGCCTCTTCTAGAGATGCGCACGGACAAATGAAAAGCGAGACTTACAGCTGAGTTCTCCTGAATGAAGTACATGAAGTGACCTAGCCTGATATCCATCACTGTAGATTTAATAACAAACCTTCAAAATTAATTTCTATAATGTCAGTTTAAAAAGAGAATTTAATCGATCATATGGACAACACTGTTCTTTTTTATATAGAATTGCAATCCAAAAACATACTCTCAAAGTAATTTACCGCTATTAATTGAATTCATTGATACTCTCTATAGGAGCTGATACAGCAACTACATGGAACACCACACGCAATTTTACCATTTTAAGATTTTTAACATGATTTTTTCTGTTTGTTTGTTGGTGTGCTTGCCTGTGTCTGCCTTGTTCAAGTGAGTATTTTGTTTTTAAAAATCATTTTTATGTTATGTTAACTAGAGCTTAACAAATTATTATTATTGTTATTGGTGTTGTTATTGTCTATACTGAACAGACATACAACAAGAATACGAATAAGATAGGGAGAGAGCGAGAGAGAGAGAGAGAGAGATAGAAAATAAAGCGCCAATGCGTCTATATTAAACATATTCTATTACAAGTACGTGTGGACATATACACTAGTACATATATGATGATACAGTAATGAGTTTGCGCGCACCCATTCATTTGTCGGTGTTGGTTTTGTTTTTGTGTTTTTTGTTTGCAATTCTCCTTAAATTCATTAGAGCGTGTAAATAATGAGAGTGTGTGTTTAATCAAATTGGGTATGAAATGTATTATTAACGACCTAGTGACACACTTTAACATGTGTTTTTGTTTTTGTTTTTTTTTTATTGCTTTTGTTGTTGTTTTGCATGAAATATTTATTAGTGGTATTTGGTGCCTGGTTTTTCGTTTTTTAAAACAAGTTTTTTTTTTTATTTTATTTTGTAAGAATAAAACCGAAACAAAATTCTTATTCGGGTTTTAAAGACTGTTTATCTGTTATTGTTGTAATTTATATTTGTTTTTCTGTTGTAATTTAAGTATGGAATTTTTATGGCCAAGCAGCGCACATACACAAACACAAAACAACCAAAGCCAAGAGGAAATTGCCTTTCAAAACCATGTATTAAAACACACTCTACACTGTGTACAGTAAGAGTTCCTCTTTAAGGAGCATGTGGGTATACATTACACTGTGTCCCTTATCTGTAGGATTTACTGTTTTTGAAACAGCTTTCAATAACCAGTAGGTATTAAGTGTTGAAAAGAAAAAAAAACCTAAAGGAATTTCTTGAGAATATGAGCAAATTGGGAAAATTTGTTTAATTAGTTAAAAGTAATTAAAGCGCAAAACGTTTAACAGTTGGCGTTTGGGTAATGCTCATTAAAATAACTGTGATAAGTATGCATGTAATATTGTTATCAAGTAACTTAAAACAAAATACCCGCTGTGCTTCGTTGCTATAGAAGATACATTATAGGGATACCATAAATAGATTGAAGACAAGGTGCCAAACATAGTGTCTATTGGTTTGCCATTACGATAAGCATGTTGTGTAGGTTGGTATGGGGAAAATCCATATTTTGTTCATATTATATGATTTCAAAAGCATTTCAAATGTTTCGAGTAGGAATACAAACTAACAACACCACTCTCCACAAGTGTTTTGTTTTACTACTAAGAATTCCAAGGGTTGACCTTGTGTTGTAGCATGCTAGCAACATTCTAAACTTCTTAGTGTAACAGCGTTGGGTGACGGGTTGGGAAAAATCTTTTCATTATTTTTATTGCTTTCGAATTTTTTTTTTTTTGTTTTCAGTTTCAATTTTCGTTTTCTTAACTGGAAACCAGTTTTAATAATTTTGTAGCAGTTTTTTTTTTTCATTATGCTGCCGTTGTTTGTTAACAAAATCTAATTCTCTAGGCCAAGAATTAAATACAGAAAGCATATACAGAACACAGAGAAACTAGTTTTTTTTTTTGATTGCAAAACTTAAAATGTTGACGCAAACCACAGGCATTTGAGTTTTGCCCAAAACGACAACAACAATAAAAACAAAACGTTAAAATGACAACAAAAAAACTTTCAAACTTGCCAAGACTTTTATTTAAATAATACAAAACTAAAAAGTTTAATAAAAAAAATTGTTAATTTCAATTGTTAATACCTTTCAAACAAAAATGCTGGAGTATATTGGACAACAAAAAATAAAAAACAATTCTTATTTTTTTAAACACTTTTTTACGAACTACACTTTCTTTTTAAAAACTTTATTTGTTGGATTCATTCCACACTTTCTTTTTTTTAACAATATTTAAATTATTTTTAAATTTTTTTCTTTATTTTTTTACAATCTTTTCTTAAAAAATTTTCATTCAACATTTGATGAATGATTTTTCTATTTTTCTATGAACTATTTCAATAAAAAATTTATTTAAACTTGATTTGCTTTTTTATAAAAAAAAATATTCTTTCTTTATTTTATAAAAACATTAATTAACGCATAATTTTTAACACTTTATTTAAGAAAAAAATGAAAAAGTAAAATTTTAAAACGAAACGAAACGAAACGTACGACCACCATTAATACTCGTATTAATCGCTAACATTACGGTTTCGCGTATGTTTTTGTTTTGCTTTCTTCTTTTGGTTTCTGTTGTTATTTAAGTTTTAATAATTTTTATTTTGTTTTCGCATTTTTTTTTGTTTTGTTTTTGTTATTGTATTTTTTAATTTTCTTTCATGTTATTCTTTTGTTCTGTTTTGGTGTGTTAATGTTTCACCGCTCAGCACACGATCACTACTGTTCGTAAAGCGAAATATTTAAGAGTGTTTTAAGCTCTACTAATCCAATCTCATTTACTACACAGTGAAAAAAAATAAAAAGAAACTTCTAAAATTAAAAAAACAAAAACAAAAACAAAATAAAAAAACAGTGAATTAGTTTGTGGCTTTGTTTTTGTTAATGTACTGTTTAATTAATTGTTAACACAAGTCTTTTAACCTAAAGGAATTTATTATGGAGATGTTATGACCCGAGATGTTAAGAAACCCCGTTAAAAAAATAAATAAAAATAAACAGAAGGCAAAACAACAAATGGTATAGAATTGCCAGATGTTGATTGATGAGTATTATTATTAAGGCAATTTATTATACATAACAGAGGAGTTTATATTTAAATCAACATGGAAATTAATCGCTCAAATAACTTTGTGGCTAGATGAGATTAAAAGCTAATGGAATATGCAAAGTCGTTTCAAGCTATGGTTACAACACTTCTAAGTAAACTAATGGCAGAAAATTAAGTACTGTTATCCTGCAACAGAACACAAGCAATTTCTTATTCGAGTGACTGCGTTGTATGGCTGCGAATCATAGCATGTAGTGGCCAGGGATTCAAGGGTTTACTGCAGATATGAAATATGTAATAAAAATGGATTTGAATTCTTGGAAAAAGATAGACAAGAACTTTAGGAGAAGGCCACAATACAAAATGGCCCGAAGAGGCCACAAGAAAACTTTTCATTTCAAATTCTTTCAGTGTATGGAATATTTAATATTTAAACAAATTATAAAAAGAAAATTATTACACTTTAGTTTATTTAGTCCATATTACAATATCGTTTGCACATAAGAAACAACATACACAAATACTTTAACGTCCATTGACTTGGTTCCACTCTACTAAATACCCCACATACAAGCTTACAATAACAGCTTCTTATTCTGCATTATTTTGCTGCTTACAACAGCAACAACAACAACAACAGCAACAAAATATATGTAAATTTAATTTATGTATGTATGATTCCATTATAATGTACAGACATACATACCTACATACTTACATGAAAATATACTGATTCAAGTGCATGCAAGTGTCTACAGCATATGAAAAAAAATAAAAAAAATTTTTCACACGACTTTTAGACATACGGCGACAACGACAACAATAAGTGTGATGACGATCACTACACCACATGATCACCAACAAGAATAAACACTTGAACATTGATTGTAATGAACTCTGGACTCAGCCAGCAAAGATAATAGTAATGAGGGTAAGCATTGCAGAGAGCATATCGTAAGAATGGATGGAAGTTTGAATGTGAATGGGATGTTTAAACAAGGGCTTCTAATGACGACTTCTTAAGAAGAATTAGGTTACAACAGATATAATATACTCCGCAAAAACTAAGCTCTTTAATCAGTAACTACTTTTGTCACTAGATGGTTTTGGTGTTTATGTGTCAGGCCACACTAATTCGGTTCAATGAAACGATCATGTTATGAAAAAAGCATCGATTGACATCTGACAAATCCTAGGCTGATATAGAATCTTTGTTCAGTGCCTATATTGGATAGAAAGCGTATCAGTAAACTACTTGAACTAGGTCGTTGGGATATTTCTATCACGGTATTTATTCTAACAGATAAATGCGACATGCGCAGGATTTCATTTACCTTTTAATGACTCTCTCCTATCACACGCTATCATAACAATACTGTCACTACCCACTAAAAATCAATTGGTCATGTGTTTCATCAAAAATCCCAAGCAGTTCTTCAAAAAAAACGGGGAACGTTCATACATCATCTTCTTTAAATCCTTCATCTCTTCCTGAAGCCTTGGACCTCTATAAAGCATATCCATCCTGGCCTGTTCTTCAATAGCAAATTTCATTTATTTCATGATTCCCCACATTCCTCTACTTCCCTTTCAGTGATCACCTCTAGTTCTAAAAGGTACTTCTGATTCGACCAATACTTGCTTTTGTCAAACCTTTCTAAATGATTTTATTATTGAAACAGACGTAGAAATCAATCAATTTTTTGTAATTGTCTCAGAATGCATTCTAATTTCATTACGGAAACACCTTTTTTTCTATTGAATGCTGCTACCACAAACAGCGCTTAGATTACAAAGTATCGCAGAGCAATTTGTAATAAAACTTTGCTGGTGAAAAAAAAAGCCAACAAAAAAATGTGTTTTTCAATTAAAACTTATCAAGAAATCAATTTTATTGGCTGGCAATAAAGCTAATTCATCAATGTTTGTATTTGAGTGTGTGGGTTTGTTTATATTTTTTAAATAAATTGAGTTTTAATTTTCTATTGGCTGTGTGCTGTTAATTAATTTAAAAAAAAAGTGTTATAAACGATGTGTGAAAATCGTCTATACAGCCGAGAAATCCTACAAATTATTGAATAATTAATCTATTAAGCATAGAAAAACAAAAACAAAGTCAGGGGAAACGATAATTGAAAATGGTTTTGAAAGAAAACAAAAAAAAAACATAAAACAATTAGGGAATTGGAAACAATCAAGCCTAATTAATTTAATACCCTACACAACAATCCATTTGCAGCACACTATGATCTCCAAAGTGAACGTACGATAAGTAGCTTACGATAATAAGCGTTTCAATATTTACACAAAGTAGATGACTCCTATGTTCAAAGGGTTATATGGTCGCCTCTATTGTATGTTACCACGATACATAGTCTTCTAGGAATTATGGCCGATGAAGGACTTAAACCAGTCTGTTATGCAAGCAACGTTGTAATACTTCAGAGGACTAAACATATAATCAATTATGGAACGTTAATATATATTTAAAATTGACTACAAAAGTAATGATTCAAACCTGGCCACTTCTCGAGAATTAGGGGTGACTATAAAGAAATTTGGAGAGTCTGGGAGCGTTATAGATATGATCAGGCCCGTACATCATCGTACATCGTACATGCTTCTAGTAAATAATATGTGGCGGATATTCCAAATTTGTCGAAATTCTCAGCATTTCGGTCTTTCATAGTACATGTTATAAAGTATTTTTCATTTGAATTTGCGCCTCCATTCATATGAAGTCTAACCCACGCAACAATTAAAGTCGACTGACAATTGATAATGCCAAAGATATGCTGATTAGGTGCTAAGCAGCAGAATTTGAATGCGAATTTTTTAAACAAATTTTTTTTATCAGTAATGAAGCTTAGATCTCATTCGGTTATAGTTACTTTATGTTTAGTAGTAGACCTTACTTGAAGGACAATGATCCACTTAGGCCTGAATTTTTGTAGTATTCAACTTGCTAACAAGCAAAACCGTAGCACATAGCGCCCAGTGATCATAGAAGTAACTGGAAAGAAATAATTACATCTGAAAAATATGTTTGGTGTAAAAATTGTCTGTCAATTTCGACTTTATTTCATGAGGAGATTGCGGAAAAAGTATTTCTAAAGACATGCAATTTGATGCCGTTAAACTTTTTGGGGCTGCGTCAAACCGTGTCCAACATTCGCCAAGTTATAGCCGAGCATCAGTTAATATATTAGATAGAATACTTTTTACTTTTTGAATGCTTACAAAGGAAATGAGCTAAGCTATTTCTTATCATGATGGCCTGTCATAAGAACTTTTATTATAATCTAAAAAGTAAGATGCATACTTTAAGGCAAACCTAATAATAAATTAGTAACGGAAAATTATTTTTTAAATTTTATTACGTCAACTGCAGCCACATTTTATGATAAAGAAGAGTATTTGGGTTAAAAACTTCAGGCTTTTGCAAAGAATTATCAACAAGTCAGCGGTACATACGTTTTGTAAATTCATTTTTAATTAATCTTTTACTTTTTATTATTATTATTATTGTTATTGCTTTTTAAACTATTTTAATATAAGTTTAACATAAACACTTACCTCAAAAAAAACTATAATCAGGAGATTTTAACCTATAAACCTAAATTCCCTAAATTTCCACATATATCGGCATCTGGCAACTCTCTTTTAAAACATAATAAGAAACAAAACAGGGTATTTAAGCAACATAAACATGTTTGACTTTACATGGATTACTGCACATTTGCAAACACTTGCACTTTTGTTGTTTTGCAAACTCACGCGACGAACAACAACAATTACATGCACGCAGCGCGACGCCATTTAATGCGAAAGAAAAAATTTTTTCTTTTACAATTTTGTAGGCACTTGTTAATTTTTGGTAATAAATATTTAAAACTTTTAATTATTGATAAACTTCATGTTTAAACAATACATTTATATATTTTTTATAATTAATAACACATTTCACGACAAAATTTAACAATTTTATGATATTAAATACAAGAAAACCGGCAGACGAAGCAAAAAGATGCTAAAATTTCTAAAGACCACGAACAACTAACGGCGGCAAACTAAAGAAACGCTATAGAGGGAGTAAAGTAGAGAGAGAGCAAGAGAGCCAATAGAGCGTTACTAACAAAGTAACAACAACAATTGAGTACGTAAAATATGTATTCATGAATATGCATATGTTTATATGCACATACATAATTGGTAATAACAACATGGGAATGCAAATAAACATTAATTATTTAGATTTTTTATTATTATTTATTATTGTTTACAGAGTAATAAAATAAAATAATTAATAAAATTAACAAAAAATAGTGTTTATCTTCAATCTTACTGTTTTGTTTTTTGTTTTTTCATAAGCAAAACATATTTAACACTTACCTTTATTGTACACAATAACAGATAATATTTCTTTTAAACTTGTAATAATTAATTTTCTTTAAAAAACAAGAGAAACTTCTTAATCAACTCTAAACCATAATAAACAAAAGGGCATTGAAATTGAATGATCATGTTCAGTTCTGCTCTATTTACCAAAACTTGTTGCCACTTGCAGTTTTTTGTTGTTGTTGTTTTTGTTTACAAAAGTTTTTGTGCTAAATGCAAAGGCACGAACAACAACTAAAACGTTCACACAGACAGTGTTACCGCGATGCATTTTATATGCAAATGCACAATTCGTAGTTTAGTAACTTTAAAATATTAAGCAAATTAACTTTTTAACGGTATTTAATAATGTTTATTTTAAAAAGTACAGCGAAATGTATAGTAATACGTTTACCGGTTAGTATTCTAAACTATATTATTCATACAATAGCTTGAGAAAAAAACGTAAGGTATTGCAAATAGTAGTTTAATTGTACAACGGTAACCCTGAAAAAAACCGACGCCAGCGGCTAATGGAGTTTTTATTACTTTGTTGCAATATTCTTTTATACACTATTCACATTATTTTGAATAAATTCAATTCATTTTGTTATAAAACTTAACGTTTATTGACGTAATTTCTATAATTGAAAATGTAAAATACTTTATCTCTGAAAAAACCGCGCGTACCGTTAACAATTGAAGGAAAACTAAAAAAACATTAAGGCGGCACTAAAGATAATGTCAAAAAGTAAACAACAACAAAAAAGAGGAGGGAAGTTCAGAGTTGGAGTAATAAGGGAGTATTATTGTAATTTGCAAAAATAACAATAAAAAACGAACAAAAAGTATAATTCATAACAATATAAAATCTTAAAAACATATTTCGTTTGTTTTAAATAATCTTCAAAGGTTAAAAAGTTCATATTTTTAACGTTTAATATTTTATAAATTTTGCGTAATTGTTTGTTGGGTTGCTTTAAATGCAACTCTTAGTACTCACAATCTTCGGTGTTTCAAATACAAATACAGCCCTGTATTTATGTTGCTTGACAGTTTACTCATACAACAACAAAATACACATACACGCGCTTTGTCAAAGAAACGACGGAGAAAAGGAAAAAATTTTTTGCATCAACTCAAGCAAAGGAAATTTACGTTATTTGCGCGGTGTTTATTGCAATTTTAAGTAAAACTGTTCATATTTCATAAACAAATAAACAAAATATAATTAAAAAAAATGCCTAAACCAAGAGGTGGACAACGCCAGCAATATAGTAGCGGTGGTAGTGGCAGTAGTGGTTCACGTTTTCAAGCCTTGAACGACTATCAAAATGGTGGGATTTTTATTGCGAAATACAATTTTTTCTTTTCGCTTTTTGTTTCTCTTATTTGTCTTCAATAATGAAATGTTTATATAAATATTATTTATTTATTTTTTTTTAATATTTAACAATTAATTTTGTTATAGAACATGATGACAGAGACAATGGTGGCCGCAAGAAGGAGCGCAATACAACTAGAAGAGTTAGTTTTAAGCCTTCGGCCTTGCAAAACAAGGGCGGCATCAAATCACGTTTGGCAGAGATGGCCGTACGCACAAGATTAGAGGATGATGAAGATATGGATGGTTTGGTTACAAATACAGGGGTAATATATTAATTGATAGGACCGTCATATACCATTTGTAATCTCTGCTGTGCATTTTTCAGTATGAAGATCGTGGTGTTAGCCGTAGAAAGGGCTCACCCATACCCAAAGGCAAATTTGGCCAATCACGTAAATTAGCACCTAGTCAGTTTGGATGGTATCAAGTGTCGGTAAGTCAAATTGCATAATTTTTTTTTTAATAGTTTCTTTCTTGTAACTGTAAAAGGATAATGACATAACATTCGTATTTTTTTTTTTTTTTTGTTTTAAAAAAGAATTATAAGTAGAAGTAAAGGAAATATGCTTTTTTGGGTTGAAGAAATATTCGAGAGCCTAAAGTATAATCTTTTCAAAACAGACCAGTTATTGTCGTGGAAAGCCTTGACTGAAAGCAATTTCGCTGGGCGGTCCACTTAAGAACTATTTTATGTTTAAAACTATCAATTTATGCTAATTTGGCAATTAGTTGCAATTTAACGAGTATTTTTCATTAAAAGTACCTCTTGTATTGACATATTCTAGTTCAGTAGTCGATTTTCTAGAAAAACTTTTTAAGGTTAAGTTCAAATCTGGGTTTTTGCATGTTAGCCTTTTTAATTTATATAATTTCTTTGAATTTAAATACATTTTTACAAAAAAAACTTGCCTGTCTGTAGCTCTTATTCCAGATTTTCTTTTCCCTTAATTCGTATACAATTTTGTAGTGCGAAATTTAATTATTCTGAAGCAATAAAATGTTTACTTTTAATATGCCATAATGTATTTTCTTAGATCAAACGTTAGTTTCATTACAATTTTTTTTTTCACATCTTCAACTGAGTTCTTCACTTATTGTGTTGTCCTATAAATATGTGCAGGTAATTATTCTACTAATTATCTGTTTAAAATTAAGTTTCTAAAATATTTAATCGGGGAATTTTTCTTATTAAAAGCTTTCGTAAGTGATGTGCTCTTGTACCATTTATCATAACAAAAATCTCATTTGTTAATAATTGTATTTACAACATTTTTAAACAGATGCAAATACACTTTTTTACAATTCAGACAAAAAGATAACAATATTTGTCATTAAATCTACCTTTTAACCAACCGCTTGCAGCCTAAATTTTTGTTTTTCTGTTGGTAATAAAATTATAATTTTCCAGTTGTTTATATTCTGGCTGGCAATCGTTTCTTTTTTGCCTTTTTTTTTGTGAATTATATTTTGTAGGTGAGGATCATAAAATGAATATAAATTGGAATAATTTGCTTTCATTAAGTGTTGATAGAGATTATTATTAATTTGTTATGGCGGTTTTTATTTTTCTGTAGTATTATACGTATTGCTTTGCAGAGGATTAGTAATCTATGAATTAATATTTGCATATCGTATATATGGTTTATGTTTCTTTCTTTTTTTTTGTTTTAGGAAAATTAAAAGGGTTTTATTAAAATTAGTGTTTTTATAGCTTTATTATACGCTATTGGTAGTGTGTATTAATTTCATGATCATTCGTAATAACATTTATTAGATAAAAACTCTTTTGATTTTTTATTGTTTATAAAAGCTTAATGTATTTTTGTTAATACAATAAAGTTTTTTTTTTTTTATTAACTTTCCACGTTGTTCATTCTTATATGTACAATATTGTAACGCATTACATTTGTATGGGTGAAATGGAAATACCAATATTGTTTTTATTGTTGTATCTCTAGCGTAAATAGCAAAGCAATTCAAATTGTATTTTACCTCAACAGACAACAAACAAATCGTTTAGCTTTTTACGCGACAGCATCTTTAAAACATTTATTGGCATTTTGTTTAACAAAATTTTTCTTGATCTTTTTAATTAAAATCTTGTCATTTTATATGATTTCATTACCTTCATGAACAATTCTGTTTCTTAACAAAAATGTCATAAAGATTAAACCCTTTTAATAAATACAAAATACGTCTATGTAATCTTATAATCAAAGTGTGTATATATTGTGTGCATAAATTTTGTTTTATTTTTCAATACAACGTTGATATTAGAGATAAAATTTCAATTGGCTTTTGGTGTAAACTTGTTCTTTAAGAAAACTGAAAACACATTTCAACTCAGCTAATAACAAGGTGAAGTTCGTTGTTCTAGGCAGCTAATAAAGAGAAAAAAAAACAAGAAAAATTTTAAGTGTTTTGTAAAAAAAAAAATAGAAACTAAACAGTCGGTCATAATAACAAATTTAAATGAAAAAAGAAAAATAAAAACATTTTAACGGTTCTAAAATAGTTTGCGAGAAATATAAATTAAATAATTAATTTTACTAATTTTCTACAGTTCATAAAAAGTAATGCTTGTGTAGTAGCAAGAAATTTAAAAAAAAAAAAATCAAGTAAAAATCATTAATATGTACATAAGCATCTATTGCACTGATTTTTTTTTTGTGTTTATTAGTAATTTTAAAATATTTAAAACGTGCTCAATTATAAATTTTATATGCATTTTGTGGTACCATTATAAAAGTGTTCAATTGTTTTTCAAAATCTCACAAAAGTTATAATTTTATGTGGCATTTTGCAGACTGCAATAAGATTTATTTAAAGATTGATGGCTGTACAAAATTTGTCATTAGGTTTTGGAATATATTTCCACTAATTTCTACATACAAGTTAATTATGTATCAGATTATCAGATTATTCAAACAGAATCAAGTTAAAACGAGTGATATGAGAGCTATTTTTAATTACCAAAAAACAAGAAATTCCTAAACTGATAATATTTGGTCTACAGCCCTGCAATCAATTAGGCGATACGCATGTCTGAAAATATTTATTAGAGCGATAAAAATTTGCAAACGCACTTAAGGAGATTTTTTAGTCCGCAAGTTTGCGATAAAGCTTAACTAATGTACAGTTTAAGATGGTTCGATAATAATACTTTAGCATTGAAAGTACATCCGTCTTTATAGGATTTATGGAATCAAGATTATTTTGTTTACTAAATTTAATTTTAAAAAGTTTCTATTTGCGGTTTTTATTTGTAAACTAAAAATAGAAATTTTTGCAAAATTTTTCTTATCGAAAGATTATGCCTAAAAGAAATGATCGGTTGCTATTCAATACAATGTTCTCTTAAATTATTCTCAAATGGTTTATGATATTTCTTGGAAAATTTTCAATCGATGATTAGATTTTATTTTAGAAATCAGACATGAAATCGATAATCATGTCTACAGCATGGTGTGACAATTTGTTTCAATCTTCATCTGCTATTGACCACGTATAATTCGTATACTCTTGTGAGATTTTGTATAAATTTTGAATTTTTTTTTTTACAAAACACATTAAATTTTTTTTAATTTTATTTAACTTTCAACAATCCTTGTTTAACTAAAGTTTTTATGTTAAAAAAAAAAACACAGTTTTGCGGCTTATAAAGTGGATCCAACATGTCAAATTAATAACGGATTTTGAAGCTTAAATATTCTCTGAAAAAGCTTACACTTCAGCATCCTTGAACCATATCATCTTCAACTAAATAGAAAATCCAATAAAATAATGGCACAATTTGGCGCTTGGGACTATGTTATTCTGGCCATTGTCTTGATAATATCAGCGGGCATTGGTGTTTACTATCGCTTTACCGGAGGAAAACAGAAGACAACAAAGGAATATTTGTTGGCTGATCGTGGCATGGGTATAACACCGGTAGCCTTTAGTTTAACAGCCAGCTTAATGTCTGCCGTTACTATATTGGGTGTATCAGCTGAGAATTATCAATATGGCACACAATTTGTTCTTATTAATATAGCATATGTGTTGGCCACACCATTTGCTGCCTATTTAATTTTGCCTGTCTTTTATCGCCTTAAGACGGCCAGTGTTTATGAATACTTGGAGCAGAGATTTGGTTATGCTACCAGACTGTATGCTTCTCTGGCTTTTACTGTACAGACCACTTTATATATGGGCATAGTGTTGTATGCCCCTGCTTTGGCTTTGGAAGCTGTTACCGGCCTCAATATAGTATTTTCCATTTTAATTGTTGGTGTGGTATGCACTTTCTATTCCACTTTAGGCGGCATGAAAGCTGTCTTGGTTACTGATATTTTCCAATCAGTTCTAATGTTTGTCTCCGTATTCGCTATAATCGTATGTGCTGGCATCAAGGCTGGTGGCCTTTCAGACATATGGGAGACTGCTAGAGAAGGCGGACGTGTGGAATTTTTCAACTTTAGCGTGGATCCCACCCATCGACACACTTTCTTTACCCAAATTATAGGCGGTTTGGGTGTTTATTTGTCATTGTATGGCGTAAATCAAGTGCAAGTTCAACGTTTGCTATCGGTTAAGTCCTTGAAAGCCTCAGCTAATTCTTTGTGGTGGAGTTTACCAGTGTTAATGTGCTTGAGTTTTACCACTTGCTTCTCGGGCTTGTGTATGTATTATTACTACAAAGACTGTGATCCGTTGCTAGAGGGACGCATTAATTCCAGAGATCAGCTTATGCCTCTGTTTGTGGTAGACACTATGGGCCACATACCTGGCCTTTCAGGACTTTTTGTATCCGGCATTTTCTCAGGCAGTTTGTCATCAATTTCTTCAGCCATATCGTCATTGTCTGCTGTTACTATGGAGGATTATATTAAACCTTGGGTGGCTTATCGTAATAAAAAAGGTCTTAGCGATACAAGAAGCACATTTTATTCCAAACTATTGAATCTTATTTATGGAGCCCTCTGTTTGGGTATAGCATTCTTGGCTGGCTCTATTGGAGGCCTTTTGCAAGCTGCTCTTTCCATATTTGGCATAGTTGGTGGACCTCTATTGGGTCTGTTTACATTGGGCATGTACATCAGGACAGCCAATCAAAAAGGTGTCATTACAAGTTTAACCATAGGTTTAGCCTTATCCTTCTGGATAGGTTTTGGTACACCCAAACCACCCATACCTTTACTGCCTTTGGAAACTTCGGGCTGTCCGGCTACACCCACTACACATATAGCAGAGATTTTTACATCAACTATGCTTGCTGTCAATGCTAAAGCTGAAGAAGAAACACATTATTTCTATTTGTATCGCATTTCGTACATGTGGTATGCAGTTATTGGATTCCTGGTCACCTTTGTATTGGGTATAGTATTCTCTTGGATTTATGAAAAACTCGGCTGGGATCTAAATGATGCCTTGTACACTGATGAAACACGTACTCAAATCAAATGCGATCTATTTGTGCCACCCATTGCCAAACGTATGCGTAAGAAACAGATGCCTTTGGTTGTGGTCACTGCTACAAGTTCCGAAATCGGCAATAATAACTCGAGAACACCCAGTTTTGTGGAAGAAGAGAATGGAGTTCCCGGCTTAACAAAATCCCATACAAACACTACCGAATTAAGTGTAGTATCAGCGGCAGAATCAAAAGAAAAATTAGATGAAAACAATGCTTGCAGTAGAAACGGTATGGACATAATACCAGAAGAAATGGCGAAAAAGGCAGAATAAAAGAAAACAAAACAAGCTAGAATTCATTTTTCTTTTTGTTTTTTAAAGATTAAATAGAATTTATTTACACACAAAGTATTTTAAATATTTGCTAAAGTAAAGAAACCTTTTCTTTTCTCATTTTTTAATGCCATTTTTTTTTTAATAATTTTAATTCTTAAAATATAATTTTTAAAATATGGTATAATTAAAAAAGAATTTCATTTAAATTTGTTTTTTTTTTTTTATTTGGTATTTTTATTATCAATTTGTTAGAAACACGAATTTAATTTTGGATTTTTTATTATTATCTCCCAACCATTGTCCATATAAATAACTTCCGATATACTATGTTCTACACTACTTTCTTTACTTTCTCGAAATACTTCAACATCTGCAGCGATTTCTTTTGTTTTATCCGATGACATTTGATTTTCCAATTTCACAGTAATTTTTTCATTTTCAATCATAAACTCTTTGGGACCCTGATCAACTAATTCAGCCCAGTTGATATTACGTGACCATAAATCCAATATAACACTACTATTTATAGCACGACCGTTTACTAAATACCATCGAGTGTGTAGATTTAATAAGAAAATCGTTGTTATCGAGACAAGATATTTATTAGAAACCATTGTATGCTTGTTTACTTCCTTTATCACATTCGTTTAATTTAATACTGTCACTACATTTCACTTATAAAGATAAATTGACTCTGTTTCTTTTGTGGAATTTATCTGTAAATGATCTCAAAAGAGCAATAAGCCTTGTGGGGAAAATATTCAATAAGAGAAATAGTTTTCTTTTTTTTTTTAATTCATTGCACTTTGTCTGTTTAAATATATGCCAAGTACTAGTTTTTATTTCTTGACTTCTTACATTCGACATTACGACGCACTATTTATATTCTTGAGTTTATCTTGATATCTTTTTTATTATTATGCTTTAGAAGATTTATTTTAAATACGCGTTTTAATAATAGCAGTACTAAATTGTTTTTAAGCTGTGTACAGAGTATGGTAAATTTAGTACAGAGCTTCTAAATGGCTTGCAAAACAAGGTCTTTACGTATATAATTTAAATTTACAAACAGAATTTCAATAGCTCTTGTGTTTAGAGCATTTCTTTGAAGAATATTGGGCTGGTTTTACAATTACAGAGAGTGTCAACAAAGTACATTCGCTGTCCCAACTAGACTGCGTTATCTTTAGTAGAGCGCAATACATCCCTTTAGTAAAAGTAAGGTTTAGAATACCTAGTCATTTTGTTACCTGTAAAAAGTATTTAAGCCTTCCAGGTCTGCTAAACTATACGTAAAGAACAGGATATACCTTCCGTATATACGATAATACCATAGCAACTTGACTGTCCTGTGTATTCGTGTTTGTAGACCTCAGTCTAATACCTTTGCACTCGGACGAACGAAGTGATAAGTTATTGTTGAAAAGGGAAGCACATTCCACAGTGTGTTTGTGTATGTGTAATAAAGATTTTATCTTTCTAGCAAAAATATTTTTGTTTTAATTTGCATACAAAATAAAATCTTTATTTTAATAAAATATCATTTTATTATATGGCTTAGCTTTTTATTATAAAGTTTATTGTAGAATTTATATGCCTACTAATTTAGAGGCGGTAAGAAATGTGAAAATTCCTAATTTTCAAATAATAAAAATTAATGCCATTTAATAACTATTTAAAGATAATTAAAAAGTGAATCATAAAAATAGGAAATTATGTTAAATTTGATTATGCCGCCTTGGAAAAATATTTTAATTTTAAATTATTTTCTTTACTTAAGGCAATTTTTATGCCCTAATATGCCATAAAATATTGTTATTTTAAATTAACAAATTAATTGGTTTGCTTAAAGCTATTGTTGCTATAATAAGAAATATTCTTTAAATTATTGCTTAAATTAATTTCTTTTTAATAGAAATTATCGTATGACAAATAAAATAGCTATGGTGATGCTATAATTAATATTTTGTTTACTTAATATTTTTTTTTTTTATATGTATAGACAGTATATCAAATACCAATAAACACTTTAAAAACACAAAATGTGTCAAATTAAAGAATAAGAATTTTTTTTTTTTTTTTTTTTTTTTTTGTTTGTTTACAAATAAATTGGTTTTTCAATAGCATTTTTTTTAAAACTCGCGTGTTTTTTCTCCCTGTGTTATCAGTTAAAAATTGTCTTTTCTTTTGTTTTTCTTTTTTTTTCTTTTTTTTTTTTCTTTTTTTTTTATAATAACAATTGTGTATTGCATTATCTACTTTACTAAATGGCCCGCCGACATATTTTATATGATTACACATACAACAGGGAAATAATTCTTTTTTCATTTCTTTTTTTTTCTCTCAATTAATAGTTACAAAATTATCATTCGTATGCGGTTGATCTGTTTGCATTTCATAGAAATTTTGTTCTTTAGCCCATTGCCAAAATGCCAATAACTTGCTAAGTTCGGTGTAGGTTAACATGTGACGATTCTCTTCCTCAATAGGCAATTCTGCCGTATGGCTTAACTTGTCCGAACCAATATAATTCACAATCTCTTGCAATGATGATGGTACTTTAATTTCGGACGGTTTAACAGTCATCATATTATTGTTGTTGTCTAATGAAGATGATGTTGCTACTCCCAGCTCGGTCAAATGATTTCCAGCTAGATCACTATTGTATTCATTGTAATCTTGCTGCGTAGTAGGCAATACATAAGCTTTGCTTTGCGAAATGGCGTAGAATTCAAGTAAAATTATCAATTCCAATATGAAATACATTTTCTTTTTGTTGAATGTGCCGATTGTTCTTTTTTTTTAATTTTTTTTCTTAATTTTTTTTTTAATTATTGTTCAAATATAAGTTTCGTTTGATCTTTAGTTCCCAGCAGCTTTGTCTCAACTAAAATAAAGATCCCTGCCTGGGTTTTAATCTTTTTTTTTTCAGTTTTATTAAAAATTAATTTTTGTTTTTGCTTTCAATTTTCTTTGTCTTTGTTTTTAGTTGTCACACACACACACACAATATTCTTAAAGACAAAAAACAAAAAAAGAAAAAAAAATTTGATGCTTTGGGTGGCTTATAATTCTAAGAAAAGTTCAAAGGAAATGAATATGATAAATTGTCATTCTAACAGAGTGTAAAGCCACTTAAAATAAGTCTTTATAACGAGGGTTTATGCATAAGGAAATTTTAATTTTTTAATACAACTAAAGATGATCGTTTTATAGAATATTAAAATCACTTTATTTTGAAAAAATTAAATTAAAATTTGTCACCATCTCGTTAATATTTCCTTTTAATTTTGTTACTCTTTGGTTTATTAGTTTTTTCTTTCTTTTGTTTTATATATTTATACAAAAACTCTTTTCATTTAATTAATATTTAAAAAAAAAATACGAATAGAAATTTAAAAAAATATTTTGAAATTCAACTTAAATTCTAAAGAAATACATATTTTTTTAATCTCTATGGCTAATTATCTTCAACATTTCTTGTGATAACTGTTGTTGTTGTTGTATGACTTGCTGATGATGTATAGTGCTGCTTACGAAAAGTACCAGTGCCTGAATCATCACTTGGCTGTGCTATAATCGTTGATGAGGTACTCTGAAAATGTAAGGAAAAAATATTTTGAAATTCTTAGAAGAAAAGGTTTTTATCTTTAGAAAATTAAGTACAAATAAAAGCCCCTTTATTTGATTTATTTACTATAGAATATCTATGTTTTAAAAATGTTTTATAAAATGAAATAGGTTTTCTTTTATGGCTGTTAAGTTGCATTTTAAATATTTAAAAAATTTTAAATTCTAATCAAAATTAGTTAACACTTCCAATTACTTTGTACCATATGTTAATACAGTTAATGGTTGTCCGTCAGATATAAGGTAGCGGATAAAATCGGTCTCCAAAATGTTTGATATACTAATAGAGCACCTGCAAGCGAAAATAATATCAGCCGACCTGATACTCAAATTATATAACACATAGTATCCAGAAGATCCCGTACCTCCCAATGAAAAAAAGATCATTCAGTGATGATGTTTGATTGTAATTGTTTCCTATTAACTGGTACGTTAAATAAGTTTTTATATAAAATAGAGAAATCTAAAACTCTTGAGATAGTATGTCCCACAGTTAGATTGGTCCGGTATTAGTATGTTACTAACGATTTGATATAATATGTAGAATCATTATTCTGAAATGTGACAGATGCATTGTCGTGCCTTTAGATAAACGTGGAACAAGAAAGTATAAGTCTTTAATTGCAAGAGTTTAAGATATTTTTATAGAGTTTAAGATATTTTTATAACATGCTAAAAAAAAGATAGTGAGTTGTAGCAATAAAAAAAACATACATTGTATCTAGTAAAAGCAATAAAACTGTTGAATATCAGCTGTTAATTAAGATATTACATTTTATAATGCCCCCCCAATAACAATTCACCACATAATAAATTTGTTATTTGAAAATATATTCCAATAAGATCAGTAGGGTGCCCTGATAGCTAATGAGTAGTGAGCTAGACTGCGGAGATTCTGTTCTATAATTATATTGTAATTGATAAATAATTATTCCAATAAGATTTTTTCTTTACACAAAAATTATATACAACAGTTGAGGTTTTACTTTTTCCAGAAGTATTTGCATATTCTTTAGGTTTTCCCTTCTTTTTAGTTTTTTATTATTAATCTCTATATTTTATTAATTTGTATTTTTAATTCAATTCAAATTATTTGTATACACCTACACCATTATTTGTTTCCGAAGGACTCCATGATTTTTTCTTATCCAAATCCTTAGATCCACAA